>PVKS010027503.1:0-27457 GCA_004027875.1 Aplodontia rufa
GTTTCTCTCATCTGTGGTAGCTAGAATACATGAGGAAGCAGTAGGTTAGACGGCTAAGCTAACAATAATCTCAAATTGTATGATTCCCAATGCAATAGGGGGATGGCTCCTTAGGTTACTTGGAGGTGTAGCGAGGGGGAGGGTGTATGAAGAACTCCTAGGAGACTGGAGAGTAGGAATATGGAGGAACCACCTCAGAAGCAGATGTCATTCCTCCACGAGATACCCATTTAACGCAAGGGTTCTTCTGGGAAAAGCAGCAATAGGGGAAACCCAAGCTGGGCATCCATGATTTGGCATTACCCCTGGATAACTAAGTATATATACATTAGTTATATATGGTTTGATAATATTTCCCCCTCAATTGTATTTCTATATACATCTAATAAAAAAAAAGTCCAGAGGATCAAGTTATTCCTCTTAACTTTGCTACCAAATTGCATCCAATAAGAGTTTGAAGAAGGAAAAAAAAACCCAAATTCAAAATACAGGATTAATGTCCCCATGCTGATTTCCCCTTAATGTAAATCAATAATTTCCATTTAATGTAAAGCAGGAAAGACAAAAGAGAAAAACACAATTTAACAACGGGACCACATACCCACATGTAGATTTTCAAGGAGCAGGCAAATCCCAACTCTCTCTAACCCTTTAGTCTCAAGAACAAGCAGCATGCTGTGGGTTAACGGCATATACAAATATTCTCCCTTTAGTGAGATGGTCAGATAAAGATCTTGAGAGCTGTCAACAAAATTTTTTTTATGCAAGCCTATATAAACACTGATTCTCTTCATTTAGAGAGCATGGGTGTATTTTCCAATAATGTGAACTTTCTTGAAGACAACCTGGTTGATCCTTTCTCAATCTACCTATGGCATGAATTAATCTCTTAAAAATGTGTGCCCATGTGCTTGAGGAACATTATAACCAATTAACTGATTTGCAGTCCTCTCACTGAGGACACCAGGAACCACAAACTGCTTGGACAGATTCACCAAAATACTTACTGTTTAATGGTACCTGAAAGACTTAAAGTCACTGTCCATTCCAATGTAATTTGAAAGCCTGTCATGTCACCTTTCAAGCTGTTGACATGAATGGAGAACTAATGCCAGAGGCAACTAGAAAGTAATGAAATTCATCCTCATATCCCAAGAATGAACCCGAATAATTATTTTTTAGTTTCACTGCCTTCCTGCTTGAATATGGTTCACAATGAAAAATATATTTTTGAATTTTCCTACAATATTCATGGGAGAAACATGAACAAACACCAACATCAAGATAAAGAATCAAATACTTGGGCTGGAGAGGTGTCTCTGTGGTAGAGTGCTTGCCTGGCATGTGCAAGAACCTGGGTTCAATCTCCAGCACCACATATACAGCTAAGTGGAGGAAAAACAAAATCCAGATGAAAAAAAAATAAAAGTTAGCTCCTTCTCTATCACTCTCTCTTTTCTTTCTCTCCTTTTCTGCATATACAAATTTTTATTTTTCATTATAGTTTTACATAGTGAAGGGGCTTGTTACTCTTTCATACACGTATATATCATATATCTCCCTTTTACCTTCTCCATTTTCTCCCCCTCCAAGACTTCCCTTCTGTCTGTCTTTTAAAAAAAAAAGAGTCAAATACTTGGCTCAGGCAATGAAGTGCACACCTGTAATACTAGTGACTTAGGAGGCTGAGGCAGGAGGATCACAAGTTTGAGGACAGTCTAGGCAACTTAGCAAGGCCCTGACTCAAAATAAAAATAAAAGCTACTGAGGTTGTACCTCAATAGTAGGCACCCCTGAGTTCAATCCCCACTACAGGGAGTGGGGTGGAGTAATCAAATTCTAAACCGTAGGCCCTTCACTGCACTTCCAGTGATGGTTGAATAACCATGTTGTTATTAAATATCCACACCTCCCAATCCATTCGGGTGGACCTAGGGCCCAAAACTTTCATTTGAGTCTCAAATGTGCTCATTATGGAATAACTTGTATATGAATTAGATGGTAAGTTGTTAAAGCTGAAGTGGTACTTTTATATTATCCATCTGAATTAGCCTCCTTCTGTTTATAGAAGAAAAAGCTGGGCCACAGCAAGGAAAGATGACTTGTTCCTAGAGTAGGACAGAATTAGCATGGGCCTCAGCCCTCCTTCTGGAGGTAGCTATGGATGTGACAGGAGTAGGTTAAGATAATTACAGGAGAAGAAGGGAAAGCTTCCATCTGGCTGGGGCTGTCACAATGAGACCTGATGAGAGATGTAACCTTAGAAACAGTGTCAAATGAGATGTTATCGGGTAGGTCAAAGTAAGAGTGAATGGAATATGAATGTCATCAAAGAAGAAATACAGCATTAGGAGTGTATGAATCTTGTTTGAACAACAGTCATGTGTCTGCAAGTGTGTGTGTGTGTGTGTGTGTGTGTGTGTGTGTAGAGGAAGAGGAGACAAATCTAAAAAGGTAGATGGTGGCCCTGTTGTGAATGCCATCAGAGACCAGATGAGGACTTACATGGTATGCACACCACAAAGTAGGACACATCCCCTATCAAATTTCTAGAGACTTCTTTAAATATCCTTACTTACTCAGCACTTGCAAACGATCATAAAAGCTGCTAGTGGCATTGTCCATTGGTCCAACCTCTCTAGAGAGCAATTTTTAAAGCAGTACCAAAATGCTTTGAAAAGGACATAGCTTTTGACTGAGCAGTTGTTCACCTAGGAATTTATTTTAAATAAATAATGAATGTAAATTCATTGCAGTGCTCATTCTAGAAATGAAGAATTAGAAACTGCCTAATGTTGGGGACTGGATCATAGTTCAGAGGTAGAGCACTTGCAGGCATGTGCAAGGACACGAGTTCAAACCCTAGCACCACATACACAGTGTTGGGAAAATAAAATTGATTTTTGTTCTCTCTTTAAAAAAGAAAAAGAAATTGCCTAATGTCCACTCATATGGAATAAATTAAACAAATTACAGAGCCTCTTCATGATGGAAAAAAACAAAGTCATTAAATATATTGTCAAAGAGTAGTTAATGGCATAAGGAAATGTCTGGGATAAGCTGTGAAGATTTTAATTTTTTGTCTTTGTGCCTGTTTTGTCTTTTGTTTTTTGTTTTTTTGTTTTTTCTGGTACCAGGGATGGAACCCAGGAACTCTCAACCACTGAGCCACATCTCCAGCCCATTTTATATTTTATTTTTGAGACAGGGTCTCACTAAGTTGTTGAGGCTTGCTTTGAGATTGTGATCCTCCTGCTTAAGCCTCCCAAGTCGCTGGGAATACAGGTTTGCACCACAACACCTGACCTTAAATTTTTTTGATTATTGTGTTAGTCAGCTTTCCGTTACTGAAACAAATACCTCAGATAAATCAATCTGCAAAAAGAGAAGGGTAATTTTGGTTCATAATTTCAGAGGTTTCAGTCTGTGGTTGGCTGGCCTCATTTGTTAGGCCTGTGGTAAAACAGTATATCAAGGCACAGAGCACTTGGTAGAGCTATCAGTTCATGGCCAGGAAGCAAAAGAAAGGGAAGATATCAGTGTCCACAGTCCAAATCAAGAGCATGACCCCAATGGCCTAAAACCACCCTTTAGGCCCCACCTCCCAAGAGCGCCAAGCCAAGAACCAAGCCATTAGCACCTGGGCCTTTGAGGAGCACTCCAGAACCAAATTATAGCAATTATTTTGCTTCTGTATTAGATTTTCCTCGAATAAGAAGCCAGAGGTTTTAAAATTGTCTGTGTGCCCTATCTACATAGAAAATCCATGATTTATTTTTTATCAAAATAAAGCAATTGTCTGAGCAGTAAGTGTTTGTTGTACTATCAGTAATGCAAACAGACATATAAATGCATGCATATGGACTAAAAGTGTATTTATGAAAAATTAATAATGATTATCCCCAATTATGAAATTAATGCATTAATATTTTTACTTTCTGTTCTTTCACGTTTTCTAGATTTTAAAAAATAACATGTGATCAAAAGAATCTCTCAGTGCCTTCTTAATGCCCCCTTTGAAAGCAAAAACAGGGGCTGGAGCTGTGGCTTGGTGGTTATGGCACTTGCCTGGCATGTGCATCTATGCAAGTTCGAACTCCAGCACCACATACACAACTAAGTGTCCCAGGAGTGTAAGTCATATGAAAAACTAAATAAAGATTGCTTCTCTCTCTCTCTCTCTCTCTGTCCCCACTTTCTTTAAAAAAAAAAAAGCAAAAACAGACAGATGTTTTGTTTTTTAAGAGGTAATCCCTGGAAGCTATTTATTTATTTATTAATTTTTAACAAGGATATAATCTAGCCAGGAAGATTTATGACCTCAGTAGTACTTTCTCTGTCAATGTATGTCAAAGTGTCGTAAGACATTCCCCTGTCTCAGGTCTTCCTATCTTACTTTGAAGATTTGTTTTGTTTGGGATAATTTATTAAGAAGTTTTGTTTACCTCTTAACTCTTCCTTCCTTTCTCTTAGGCATCCCTATAAATCAGATTTTTTAATATGAGTATTACAGAGATGCCCACTAAATAAATATTTAAAACCCACTTCTTAGGAAAGTTACTTCTGGTTTGGGCAATAGTTTCATGACAAACCAGGCAACATTGGCTAGTCAGCTGCTGGGGATCCTTCCATTAGATGGAGAGGAAGGAGAGCTGGCTCTAATGTGCCTGACCTCCTTCCAGCCTGCTGCGTCTACTGAGGATCTATTTGACTACTCTCAAATTCCCATGATGCCATTTCTCAGCTCTGCTACTGACTCAAAAGCAGGGGGAAAAATAAAACTGTTTTTCCAAATATTACATAATGAAGATCCATCCCACTACTACATTAGCATTGTCTTGACCCAACTACGATTAACATCCATGGAGTTTAGTGTTACAATCTGGAGATCTCCCATCAGCAGTTGAACTGGTTAATAAATTGTGATACATTCATAACTGTCGGCGTAGGAGGGAGAAGCAGGGGACATGCTGGGGAGCTCAGAATATTCTGATTCGTGTTGTCAGTGGTAATTATAAGGGATGTGTTCCCCACTTTAAAAGTCCATTCTGGGGAACTGGAGTGGTGGCTCAGCAGTTACGGCACTTGCCTGGCATGCACAAGTACACAGCTTCAAACCCCAGCGCCTCAGAGTAACGAAAGCCACATGAAAAATTAAATAAAGTTGATTCTCATTTCTCTCTCTCTCTCTCATTGTCCCTTACTCTTAAAAATCAAAGTCCATTCTGTGCACTTTTTAGTAGATATGATATGTTTCAATAAAAAGTTAGAAATGCAAAACAACAAAAACAAAAAACTTAGACACTGCAAATGCCGTTCCCAGAGTAAATATTCTCCTATGTCTTAATTTGAGCAGTGCTGAACTTGCCAAGAAGCCTGCAGGATGATTTGTGGTTTGCAGACCTCTTGGGAGTGAAAGGAAAGAAGGAGAGGAGAAAACAGGTGCTTGGAAGCCATGCCTGGGGCCTCACATTCCGAGGACTGCCCTGGAGGAGCTCTTCAGAGAGGCATGTGGAAGGCCTCCCCAAGGAGACCTTCCTCAGGAGACCTGAGCACCTCCCTCCTCCCCTCCAGGCTTCAGCTGGCCAACTGTAAAAGGAGGGCATTTGATTTAACAAATGATGACCTAGTGATTTTGTTCTCAGTGGGGCTCTGTTGAAGGAAAGGACTACTTGGTGGGGTTGAGTATTAAACTAATACAACATTGATCGACAGAGTCACTTTCCTTGTTAGAAAGCAAATTCAAAACTTTTATAGGTCACTCTTGGGCCATTCAGAGACAGGATGTAAACTGAATGATGCCAAAGCCTATGTTCCAGAACAGGATGACCACTGTGTGAGCAGATCATGTGGAGGCAGCAGAGCTAAGCCTTCCGTGGGTGGTTCAAAGCGAGTTCTGGTTTTGCCTGGGCTGTGTGGTCAAGGTTCCATTGAGAAGGTTCGAATGGGTTCCACTCCACTTCTCTTCCAGATGGTGTTAGTGATCAGAGGTCCCAGTGAAGGTGAAGGTCAGATTCGTCCACCCCAACCACCACCACAGACCCAGCTCCAGGAGCAGCTGCTCTCTGCTGCTTCTATACACAAAATTGTGTGTGCATGCGCGTGACATCCTGGAGTCAACCCATTGTTTTCAAACAAACTGGAAACTTAACCAGATGCAGTTGTCACCCATTCCTACACCAGCAGTTCCCCAAACTGCGCTCTGTGGAGCACTTGTACTCAGGACTATTTATTCAAACTCTTGATCAGAAGGATGTATGGTCAAATGCACTTGGGGAATGCTGGATTTGTTAAAGTGTTTCTTTTAGAACTTCTAGAGACTTTGATATGCATTATAAATGATCAAGCGGAAACCAAGTCTTCCGTCTTTTTTTGTAAGGAATGTATAGCAACTTCTCAGGCAAACTCATTTAGGAAGACTGGTAAATTCATTCATTCAACAAACCCAAGCACGTACTCAGGTAGTATTCCAGGCACAGAGGTGTGTCTTCTCAACTTGATTTTCATAGCAATTTTTATTCAAGAGACAAGAGAAAGCACTAAACCAGTGAACAAAATATTTTCAGTGTGTGATAAGAAGCATAAAGAAGAAATAGCCAGGGCCCCCTTCAAGGCCTCTCTGGGGATCTATTTAAGACAAAACTTGAAGGTGAAATGTGAGTCAGCCACAGGAAGAGTCATGGGAAAGCATTCAAGGCAGGTAAAGAACAAGTGAATAGTCCCAGGGGTGGAGAACACCTTGGCTCCAGGGCCAGGCCAAGTTCTGCCCAGAGTGGCAGTTCTGGAGGGTGGGAGGGGTGGAAACATGGGTGGGGAAGGTGGAGGTCTTGGGTCAGGTAGGGCTTGGCAGGCCACAATCAGGAGTTTGAGTCTTAGTCTAAGGGTGATCAGAAGCCACTAGAGAGTTTTAAGCAATGAGGTGTTGGTGAGGGAGATGCAAAGAAGTAGGCAACTAGAGATGTGTCCTGAAGGTAGAGCCCACAGGACTCTCCATTGTGACTCCTTGAATTCTCTGAGTTCCTACATATATTCTGTGCGTTATGCTGATGTTGTCCTCTGGTGTGTGTGAGTCCGTTTCCTAAGTCAACGGCACGTTCCCTTTCTGTAAGCTGTAAACATAAAGCAAAGAATACTGTGTGGGTATCAGATCTGAATTCGAGTGTGGGCTCACACCAAGGAGGCAAGTTGCTTCACCTATCTGAGCCTCCGTCACCTCACCTACAAAGCAAAACCAAAGAACAAAGCCATCTATTTCCAACATCCTGAGATCCCATTCAGAGCCCCTCAGAGCTACAGAACTAAGAGAGTCAGGACCTCAGTCTGATGCAGGTTTTGTGGATGTTGGGTTCATGTCCTCTCAGAGTCAAAGACTGAAACCAAGGGACACCAAAGCAGGTGGAGCAAACAGAACTTATTCAAGAAAGGACAGAAAGAAAAGACTTCTCCAGGAAAAGGGAGTCTTGGGATGCTCAATGTATTGTCCTCCAGAAAGAAGGAGTCAGAACGGTGCGAGTGAACCTTGCAGAGGCTTGCGGGGCAGAGTGCTTACCTCGGTGGCGACCTTCTCCCCCAGCTGGTGCAGGTTCTGTGGATGCTGGGTTCGTGTCCTATCAGAGTTGAAGAATGAAACTGAGGGACACCGAGGCAAGCGGAGCAAATGAGTTGTTTAAGAAAGGATAGAAATAAAAGACTTCTCCAGGAGAAGTGAGTTTTAGAGCCGAGACAGGGGGTTTGACTCTCCCTTTTCAAGATTCTCTCTTCCCTTGATTAATCATTGCCTTCCCTCTCCCATGCCTAGGAGTATGAGCATGAAATTCTGGTCCAATCTAGTCTTTGGTTCTGGACCTCTAGCATCTTTATGAGCAGAAGGGAAGTCACTGTCTGGACCACCCTTGTTAGAGAGGGTGGATGTGAGGCTGATGCACCTCTGCTTACGTAGGGCAGTGGGTACTCTTTGCCTTCTCAGAAAAAAAATGACCATCATCTAATTTCCTCCTTATCGACCCGCATCATTCTACCTACACTGACTGCCTAGCTTTCTCTGCCTCAGGCCCAACCCCCCGAGTGAAAACAAGAAGGAAATACAAAAGATCACGTCTTGGTGATCCTCCTAGTTCCCACATGGCTGCTGTAACAAATCACAAGCCGAGTGCCTCAAACCACAGAAATGATTCCTCTTGCATGCTGGATGCCAGAAGTGTGGAATCAAGGTGTCCACAGGATTGCATTGCCTCTGAGGGCTCTAGGGAACACGTCCCCAGGACTTCCAGCTTCTGGAGGCTTCACGAGGCCGGCCGGTGGCTGTAGCTGCATCACTCCGATCTTAACCTCCCTGGTCACACTGCCTCCTCGTCTCTCTCAAAACCTCCTCTGCCTGTCTCCTGTAAAGATACCTGTGATGGCATTTACAGCCCATGCAGATAATCAGGATAGAGTCCGGCTGTCAAGATTTACCTCAACCAGGGGCTGGAGAGGTGGCTCAGTGGTTATGGCTCTTGCCTGGCATGTGTGAGGACCCGGGTTTGAACCCCAGCACCACATACACAATGAAGTGTTGGAGCAACAGAAATCTTTAGCCCTGTGAAGTATCATTCACTGTTTTACCACATAAACTAGTATTCAGTTTGTGGGAATTAGGATGTTATTTTGTTTTTTAGGGCGCTATCATTCACGCTGCTTAAGACCTCAACTGCTGCTCCATCCCAAATTACACCCTCACGCTATTTTCAGGTATTCATTCTTCCTCTCTCTAGGGTCCCTCTCTAGGGTCCCCGTTCCTGATTTCTGTTTCTTTCACCGTGCCCAGTAAAGGACTTTGCACAGAATGGGTGGTTATTTCAGTGAGTGCTGCTCCCAATGGAAACTTCCAGAAATTTTCTTAGTAAGAGTATCCCAGCTATCTGCCTCAAAACTCAAAAAAGTTTCAAAAATCAGCTGGACCCCAGTTAATCTGTAAGGCAACAAAGGAAATAGCCAGACATGAATCATTCAATCAGGGGTTTAGTGCCTACTCCAAACCAACCTTTCTTCTGACCCTGGCTAGGCAAGATCCCTCCAGCTGTTTGGGCATTAACTTCCAAAAGAGAATTCAAATAGAATTCAAATAGAAATAGATACTTCTTTCTCAGGTTCATTTGAGACACATATTTAAGTTACAGAAGAAAAATATAGTCTTTTGACCTCTCCTACTGCTATTCTGAGGGGAAACATCTGCCCTTGAAAGAAGAAAGGATTGAAGTGATAAGAATCTTCTTTTTCCAGTCTCAATGGCCCAGATCTGAACACAGGAGGCTTTTGCAATAAGGAGAGTCAAGTTTCAAAGATCGCTATCTCTGCAGTAAGCTCTACTGCTGCTGTTTTGGAAAAAGTTAACAGATCCTTCCGCTAACAAATATTCTCAAGCCTAATGACATATGACCAACTGGATGCCTGTTTCCATCTTCTACTGCCATCCTGTCAGCTCCTCAACCTCCCTTTCCTAAGTCCCCAAGCATACCCTCAGAGAAACTTCTTCCGCACATAGACTATAAACAGCCAAGCTGTGCCTCCAGAGAGGCACAGGAAAAGGAAATGAATCATACCATCCCTTTCATTCTACTCCCTTACTTAAAGTTTTGAGGAAATACATGAACTTTTATACCAAGGAGAAAAGAACAAAATTGCATTCGTTGAGCACTTAGTATATACCAGGTCGTTTCCTGGTTATCTAATCCTCACAATAATATCTGTGAAATAGATATTATCATCCCCTTGAAAAGATTGACATCACAGCCAGAAGGTGGAAACAACCCAAATATCTATTGACAGATGACTGGATAAACAAAATGTGAGTATATACACAGAATGCAATATTAGTCAACCTTAAAAAGCAATAAAACTCTGGCACCTGCTACAACACGGAATTATTAGAAATTATTCTGGGTAAAATGAACTAGACACAAAAGGACAAGTAGTGGCTGATTCTGCTTATATGAGTTACCTAGAACAAGCAAGTTCATATGGACAGAAAGTAGAATAGTGATTAGTAGGGGCTGGGGACACAGAAGAGTGGGAGGTATTCAAGAAATGGGTCCAGTTTCTGTTTGGGATCATGGACCAGTTTTGCAAATGGACAGTGGTAACGGTTGCACAATGTTTCAGAGGTGCTTAATGCTATCGCATGGTGCACTTAAAAATGGTTAAAATGGTAAATTTTATATCATGTATATTTTACTGTGAAATAATGAATGAAAATGGAAACTGACAGATTGTCCAAAGCTACCCAGCCCTTAGGAGGGGCAGCCAGAGGCTGAACCCATCCGTCTGACATGATCATACCTGGAAGAACTCGGTAGTGATAACACTGACCCCCCAGAGGAGACAGAAATCATGATGGAATCAATCACAGTGTCCCACCTCTGCCCCAGGCTCATTTCCTGACCTGACTTTATTTTTCAGATGACAAGTGAGTAGGTGGAAAGAAGGCTAACACATCGCACTTCTAGCATCATCTATCTAACCACATCCTCCTACATCTCATGTAAATGGCCTCACGAGCTGCTTTGTTTTCTGGTTCCACCCCTGTTTGAACTTTGAAAATAATTAAAGCACTAAGAGAAAAATAAGTAGGGCTACTAAAGTCTACAACTAACGGAAAAAAAATGAGAGTCAATGTTGTGACTCCCTTTAGCCAGCGTTATGAAATTTTCGAGGTCACGGAGCTGTAACCCTTAAGTATATCATCTCAGTCTCCTGTTCCCAGGCATTTGGCCCAATACCTGGCCATTATCAAAGTTTAAAATTTCTTACTAAAAGGACTTCGCACAGTGTAGGTGCTGCTCCCAATGGAAAATTTCCAGAAATCCTTTTAGTAGCTTTCCAGTAATCCTTTGAGTTTCTTTACAACTCAAAGTTTGAGAAATCAAGCTTTGAAAACTCAAAGTTTGAATTTAATGTTGAAGCTTACACTCCAAATCTAAAAGGATATACTCTGCTGGTCTGGAAACTCATTAATCTCAAGTCTCTAAGGCACATCAGTGGTCTAAGTTGTTTTTTTTTTTTCATTTTCTATCCCCCTCTACCACTTCCACCAAATACATAAAGATTAACTCTGATGTTGGGTATCATTCCCTGTGCATATTTAGTGAAGAACCACTTATGAAAGATTAAATACTATAATCCTCCTTGGTGATAATAGTTCACGTTTATGGAATTTGTGCGATGTGTCAGGCAGTTCTAACTTTATATTAGCCACGCATTTAATATGTACACCTTCATGAGATAAATAATGACATGTTTCTCACTTTAGCAATGAAGAAACTGAAAAAAATTTGTCCTGAGTTATGCTGTAGCTGGAACAAACTGTCATTTCTGATCACTGTGTAATGCTATTCAAAATATTCACTCATACACAATATACTGCTCTCAAAGAAACAACATGAGATTGTTTCGAAGTCAATATTTGATAGGCCTGAAGTGAATTACTTCCTATAAGGAATGCCAAAAACAGATGCAAGGTGCAAGGTTGGAAAGAAAGCCGCTGCTGAATTCTGGATTAGTTAGTGCTCCCCTGGTCCATGAAACTCAAGCCTTTTCTTTTCATCTTTTAAATATTCATTAATGCACCTACTGCAGTCATTAAAATTCCACCTCATAGGAAGTTGTGTTACAACATGACTTTAGCGCTGCTAGAATATTGTTGTTTAGTTTCTAATTTAGGGTCAACTCATTTTGTTCTGTCTTGATAGCAGGAAGGGGAAGCTGTCAACTAGTCTCAGCATATTTGGGCATTGATTTCATCTCTGCAGCTAACAGCTGGGGGTGGGGGGAACCTAAGGGACGTAAGTTTACCTCTTGGCCCTTCTCTTATGAAATAGAAGGTTTTGGCCACAGAAAATGAATAATCTTTTCCAATTTAGACTTACTGTAACCAGCACTTAGAATAATCAGTTTCACAGCCAATCTGTTCCATTTTGTTCAATTATGAAATTTTAAAAGAAAATTTCTCGTGGCTGGGCAAATCTCTTTCCTTCTAAAGTGCTTTTGTTCTGCTTTAAAAGCTAGGAGTCTACATCTAATTACCAAGTGCAGAGACCCCTTGCGATCTGAAACAGGAGTTTCAAGGTTCAAATGGTGGGACTTTGTATATATGGGGGAGGGTGAATTTAAACAGCAAATCTGTCCTTTGGTCCAGAAATGTCAAGACTGACATGCTAGGCTCAAGTCATCTCCACATTCTTGACTTCCTGAATTTTATATGCCTCCAAGAACAGGAAATGCGCCATAAACAGTAAAGCACCCCAGGTCTCAAAGGTCAGATTGATAAAGGGAATGTACTTGAATTCCACTTGAGTATATGCAGTCTCCAGAATCTTACCAACCAAAGAGCCCACACATTTCAAGGGCAGTGGGAGTCATCAAGACCAATGCCTCCCTATGGAAAGAGTTGACGCGGATTCTAACCTTCCAGCTGAGTCACAGAAACAGGCCCTGGGTCTGATTTTCACAAATTCCATGCAGGCTTATGATTACCCAGATTTCATGTGGAAGTTTGCCTTGAGGGAAACTGCAGAAGACCTTGCCTGAACCGGGTGCTCAGGGTGGCAAAGTGTAGGCTGTGTTACCCAGATGCCTGCCTACCTTCCACTCAACCCGGGCAATGGTGCCTCAGCATTTTCTCACTAAGGAAAAGTTTTTTATTTGTTTGTTTTTAGCAACTTTGCATTGCAATTAATTTTTTAACCTTTGTTTTATAGCAAGACCAAAATTACTAAGTTTGCATTGCAAACTTCTTAGGGAGGAAATTGAAGGTTGCCAGGATTATTTGTTGTCATTGCTAAGTTCTGAAAATACGTGAAGTATATGTATGAACTTGCTCCTGCTGGGTAGGGTAAGCCTGCTCAGAGGACAAGCGCCACCCTCTCCCCCCGCAGGACATCTACCCAGGGTATTTCTAAATCAGGACCAAAGGTGAGGAAGTGTAAACGCTACATTCCATTCCTTATGTAAGAAAGCCCTGCGAAAATTCCCTTCCTGGCAAGGGGAGGAGCAGAGGAGTGTTGGGAAATTGCCAAAGGTCTGTGCACTCGAAAGGCAAATTCTCCCATCTTCCCCAGGAAAAAGACTTCCAAAGGGGACTGGGTAGGGTTCTGCATCATGTCCCAAAGCATCATATTATGGTACAAAGCAATTCCACTTTTAAAAAGCATTGCGAAGTAATGCACATTAATGTCTCTTTTAGAAATTATACAGTGGGTTAGCATATTAAAACTTCTGAGAAAGGCAGCTGTAAAGACTCCTGTTTATGTTTGGGTCAAGATTTCCAAAAAGCGATTTGACCATACAGTCTTTTTTCTTTCTTTTATGTAACACCATTAACATCTGCTCTGAGGAATGCACACTGGGAAATACTGGTGTAATGGAAAATCGTGACCTTCAGAGTCAGCAAACCTAGAATGAAATCGCCACCTGCTCACTTAACTTGCTGTGAGGCCCTGGAAAATTTACCTGACCTCCCTGAGTCTTCATTTTGCCATCTTCAAAATTAAGCTAATAATTCTCACTTTATAAGGATGAAATAAGCAAGTATATTGCTTGGCACCTGATGGGAACCTGATAAATGATAATTGTCATTAACAAAAATGACATGATAATTACAAGACACTTCCCAAGATCCCACTTTGGAGTCAAGGAAGCATTTGTTCCCTCAGCTACTGGGAATGCTGCAGGACAGTCCTCAGCTCCTAGTCCTCTGCAGAAATTACCTTGGCTGAAGAAAGCCCCTGGCCCAAGGGTACACCACAGCCTTAGAGAAGCTGTGAAGGGAGCAGGGCTCCAGAGCTCTGGCTGCTTCATCCTTTTGGGGGCAAGTTTGAAGGGCTGTCTCAGCCTCATGGCATCCCCTGGGGTTGGCTAAGGCTTCCCCTTGAGACTGTATTGCCACTCGTCTTTTCCTTCTTCCCCATCCTTCTTTTTCCCCCTTTCCCTTCTCCTCTGTTTCTCATCCCCAACAATGGCTTCCATGTGAATCCAAGAACACTCCCTAATAAACCTCCTAAACCTCCTGCAACAAATTTCCTGGGAACTCATTGGACACCACTTTGGTTTTTATAGTCCACCTTCCATCTGGACTTTGAAAGTCAGGAAAGAAAGTTCTGCACAGCTCAAAGGACCTCAGCAAGACTCTGATTTATGCATCTAAGTATGAATGTTCCTTTTAAATTTTTTTTAAATTGGGGGCTGGAGCAGTGGCTCGACAGTTACAGAACTTACCTGGCATGCGTGAATATGCAAGTTCAAACCCCAGCACCCATGTACACAACTAAGTGTCAGAGCAACGAAAGCCAGGTGAAAAACTAAATAAATATTGATTCTTTCTGTCTGCCTGTCTCTCTCTCTTTCCCTCTCTCTCTCTCTCTCAGTCTTCTCTCTTTAAAAAAATTTTTAATTAAATTAATTTTCAATTTGTACATTATAATTATACCTAAACATGAAATGTATTGTGTCATATTCATGCATGCATGTAGCATGATTTGGTCAATCTGAGATTTATTTTTTAGACAGAAGAACAGAGAGAGAAAGAGAGAGAGAGGATCAATTTTATGTTAATTTTTCATTTGGCTTTTGTTGCTCCAACACATTCCATTGTGTATGTGGTGCTGTGGTATGAGGATGCTTGTGCAGCATCCTCGCACAAGCCAGGCAAGCACTGTAACCATTAAGCCACCGCTCCAGCCCCCCTGAGTGAGTTCTTTTCAGCAACACATCACATGCCTGGAAGATGTCCTCCCTGTCAGTAAGAGAGAGGTTGGCTTTGTTCCTCCAAGTGTGTCTCCTCAGCATCACCTAGCAATGGGGCTTGCCAGGCCCACCCCTAACTGTCCTAGGAGTGGGTCACAGATGACACTGGGAATCAGCATTTTAAAAAACCTCCAAATGATGTTGCTGCAGGCTGTCCTTGGAATACACTTGGAGAATCAGCACTACAATTTTTTTCTGCTATTGGATAAATAGTAAATATATGCAGATTGGCTGGGGGCCCGGGTGGCCTCCATCATGACTACTCAACTCTGCCGTCACAGCATGAAAGCAACCAGAGACAATGTGTCAGATCACTGAGCTCCTTGTCTTCCAATAACACTCTATTTACAGAAAAAGCAGCAGGCTGGATCTGGCCATAGGCCGCACTTCGCTACTCCTTGTCCCTTACCCATGCTCTCTATTCCAGGATTGGTCCTAGGGTTGTCAACATTTATTTGGGACCAAGCTAGAAATGCCAGATCTTAGACCCAGCTCCCAAATACAAAATCGGAATCAGCAATTTGGCATTCTCAAGCGATTTCTAGTATATTTGAGTTTGAAAAGTAATGCTATATAGTGTCCACTGAGACAAGGCCACGGATCAATACTGTCATGAGCTGGTTAATGTCTCTCTGCTCTGTGATTACAGAGAAAAGACTGCTGAGGCTGTGCCAGCTGCCTTGCAAAAGCATTTCTCATCAAGCAGGCCAGATCTGTCCCCCTTTACACAGCAAATGGAGTAAGTACTGACTTTCTAACTGGGAACCAGTGGCTAATTAATATGAAGGACACACATATTTTAAAAGGTGCAATCAAGCTGCTAAACGGTGGGGGGGGCTTCTCATCTTGGAGGGGTGGAAGAGTGGTCGTTGCCAGGCGCTGGAGCTCCTCTTCCTGGTTCCTGTCATCTTGTTTTTCCAGTAGAGACTTTGCAATATTGCGTTAGTCAAATGATTCTGCAACATCATTCAAATGACACGATGTGTCTGCTTGTGTCTGAGCATGATTCTGAGGGTGGACTTGTGCCAACCCATCTGTTCTTCTGAGATTATATCCAGAACTAATTTTATTAGAAACTCGAAAACCACAGGCTTGCTTTGACAAGATGACCCTAGTAAATGGATATAAAGGGACTGTGTGCCAAAAGATATATCTTGTCCTCTCTTCTGCCCATGCCCTGAGAAAACGCACAGATGCCTTCTTGGCTAGCCTAACTGTTGCATCCTCTAAAAGAGTAGTCAGCTAACTACCTGGAAAGGGCCACGTAGCAAAAACAGGTAAATGCAAGGGAGGCAAAATTTTACCCTCAGGACCCCAGCTGAGCCAAAGAATTAAATTGACATGGCATAGAGTAATAGGAGAAAAACATTAACATTTCATATAAGTTTTACATAGTATGGGAACCCTTGTAAGGAAATTAGGACTCAGAGAAATACCAAGACCTACCTGCTTTTGTATTAGATTGAACATTTGTGGAAAAAGAACTCAATTATCTGGGGAAGCAAAAGGAAGATAAGAAGTATTTTACTGATTCATTCATTCATTTTTTTTGAAATGAGAATTTGTTAATTTGTACACACTGTCTTTGAACTCATGATCCTCCTGCCTTGGCTCCCTGGGTAGCTAAGATTAAAGGCACGTATCATTGTGTCCAGGTAAAAGAAGTATCTCAACAAGTGTGTTTATGTAGAATTCTCTGGGCTATGACTCCCCAAGTAAGAAGGTCTCTTTTCTCCTGGTCTCTTTCAAGGGGAAGTTTAATCTCCTCTTTTGGGGATGGGTAGAGAGGGAAGATTAGAAGGCCCTTCTTGCATCTGCTATCTTTCAAGTGCCCTTAGTTCCAAGTAATCCTTATGTCAAAGTACCATATTTTGGGGTGACACATTCTGCCACTCTAAATATTTTAGGCTTTGTCAGCTACAAAGTCTGTTACAAGTACTCAACTCTGACACTGTAATGCAAAAATATCCATAGACAATATGTAAAGCAGTGTGAGAAAGAAACTTTATAAAACAGGCAGTGACCTGGACACGGCTTCTGGATTGCAGCTTACCTCTACTCTGGAGGCTGATCTAAGCTGCAGCTTCTCAAACCTTAATGTACTTAGAAATCATCAGGGTGTCTTGTTAAGATACTGATTCTGCTTCAAAACATGGAGCCTGAAATTCTACATTTTCCATAGGATCTCACACGATGATGGTCCAATTACTACATTTTAAGGGGCAAGGATGGAGTTTAAACCAGAGGTACTTCACCTTGGATGCATTCTGGAATCACCAGGATGAGTTTTTAAAAATATCAATGCCTGATTCTCACTGTATGCACCCCCCCCCGCAAAATTATGATTTTATTATTTTGTGGTATGGCCTAAGCGTCAGGAATTTTTAAAGCTCCCCAGGAAATTCCAATAGGCCTCTTAACAAACAACACTGCACGGCAAATGAATGAAAGATTTTGGAGTGTCTTTGAGAAGTATTAAATTCACTACTTTGATTTCTAAGATGGAACAATTGCTCAGAGTGAGATTGTCCTGTTGAGGAAAGAAAATATTTCTACCCAAGAAGAATGACACTGTTTCTTATATGCAAACAAATCAGGTCCCTGAATTAGCCAAACAGGACTAGATTTAAAGACCAAGTGGATTAATGAGCCTTATAGAAGGGACTTCTGACACTGCGGCAAGAAGGGAGACACAAGCTTTTGTTATAGTAGAGTCCAGAATTGGGGTGTCCATGCGAACTGATCTGGACAGGAAAAGATAGTCAGCCAGTGAGCAGCACATTGTGAACACTTGGCATGGCCCAGGCCAGCCACCTGCTGAGCATGGGCCATATAATGGAGTAAAAGACTCAGAGAGAATTGTGAAATTGTAGAATAGGTTCAACGAACCTTTTCTATGAGAATATGCAGAGCAGACCACAAATGGATTTGTCAGAGCTGTGGCAGGCCAGTTGCAGTTAGAGACATTTTTTCAACCCAATAAAAGGAGGAATCTGCTGACAGTGAAAACTGTCCAAAAGTTGTCATGAGCTTCCATCAGAAGTAGGGAACTCCTCCCAGTGGCAGGATCTGGACCATAGGTGAGAGCAGCACTTTTCATCTGAAAAAAGCAAAAACAAAAAACAAAAGAAAACCCCTCTCTCTCAAAAACAGCCAAATGGAGTGTTGTTAGTAATTTTGGCTAATAATGGTTAAATTGCCAACCTTTGCAAATGCACGGCTTTAAAAACACCCTTTAGGTTGCAACCGAGGCTGTAATGGCATCCCTCTTAATTACTTGCATTATTGATTCACTTTGAGTGGAAGAAAAAGGTGTGGCGTGAGGGGAGCTTGCCAGGAATTGCACATAACCAGCAAACTCTTGTCTCACCAGCAGAGGTAATGGACCTCACTGCAGAATATTGTCCCTTGAGTGCAGGGCCATGATAAAAGGGTTGAGAACTGCTGGGGCAAATGCTAGTGGGGTCGTGAGGGATCCAAGAACTGAATGTGCAACGGCCATGTTGAATTGAGCAACAGTTAAAACCCTTTCCAGCTCTAATACCCGGGGATTCTAAGAAAACACCTGTGCTTCTGGATGTTCTTTTGGTTTGAAAGTGAAAGCGTCATATAAGAAGGGAATGAATCACTATATAAATTATTCAGTTTGAATTCCTTTAGAGAATTGCTCTCTGGTCTTTGATTGAGGCATGGATCTTTCCCCATATCTCTAGTCTGGATCAAGGCTGAGTTTTTGGACCTCTCAGGTCCAGAGAAAGGTCATAGGTAATTGGGCCATAAGTATTAGACCTCTCCCTTCTGTTTCATTATGATTAGCAGAAGTATCATCTGCACAATCTGCGATAAATTATTTTCCTTAAAGCCCAGAATTGTGTGAGCTAGATTTGGTGTTGTTGCAAAAGGATTTCAAAGCAATATGACATAGCACTATACCTGCATTTAGACATTAGCTTTACCCAACTCCAGGGAGTGGCTTTATATTGATTTCTGCATAGTGCCAGCCTTATCATTGGTAAATGAGGGCAATTATGCCTCCAAGGATTATTATGAGAATGTAATACATGCCGGGTGCTTAGAATAGCACCTGGAAGCCTGGCACAGTAGCACACACCTATAATCCCAGCTACTTGGGAGGTTAAGGCTGGAGGATTTCAAGTTCAAGGCCAGCCTTCACAATTTAGTGAGACCCTATCTCAAAATTAAAAAACGAATTAAAAAAAGAGCTGGGGATGTAGCTCAGTGGTAAAGAACCCCAGCGTTCAACTCCTAGTACAAAAAAAAAAAAAAAAGAAAGAAAAAAAGAAAGAGAGAAAATTACCCTTAGACGAACATGCTTTTGTAACACATGTAGCCAACAAAATAAGAATATAAAACAAAAACAAAATTAGAAGGTATTTTATTACTTTCCTTTTATAGGTTTTCTTTGTTTATAAAATTAGGCACCTGTTCTTTAGCTTGGCAACACAGTCCTTCATGATTTGATGCCATTGTTTCCACACACATAATCAATGTTGACAGCTGAACATGGTGGTGCATGCCTATCATCCCAGCTACTTGGCAATCCGAGATAGCATGATCACAAGTTCAAGGCCAGCATGGGCAACTTAATGAGACCCTGTCTCAAAGAAAAAATTAAAAGGGCTGAAGACATAGCTCAGTAGTAGAGGGCACCAGTATCACCAATACTGAAAACTAAAATAAATAAAATAAAACTCTTCCCCCATAAGTGAATAACCTACACGTGAACCAAACCAGATAACTTCTTGAGTGTGGATGGAACCATGTTCCCACCTCTGATAACTTCCTCATGGTATTCACTCAAACTGTATATAATATACTTTTGTGTGTGTATGTGTGTGTGTGGTGGGGAGGGTACCAGGGAGTGAACTCAGAGGCACTTAACCACTAATCCACATCCCTAGACCATTTTTGTATGTTTTATTTTGAGACAGGTCTCACTAAGTTTCTTAGGAACTCACTGAGTTGTTGAAGCTGACTGGGAACTTGCAGTGCTTGTGTCTCAGCCTCCTGATGAGCTGGAATTACAGGCGTGATGATCAGTGTCTTTCTACCCTTCACCACCCAGGCCAATGACTTTGCCCATAAAAACTTTCTTTAAACACCCACTAGGCAGAATCTATCTATCCCTTCCTGTAGTACCTTAAAACTTTGTGCTTCCTTTACTACATTTTTCATACATTTCCTTTGTTTAGAGTTATGTTGTCATTTTCACCAGACTTTAAGTGCCTCAAAAGACAGAACTTGTTCCTCCTTCATCTCTAAGTCTTGTCCTCTTAATGGATCCCAACATCACCACCCCGACTCTGCACAGTGCCGGTGATGGAACCTCATGCACTGCAGGCATTCGATAAACCCAGCTGGGCGGGGTGTGGGCATCTCTGGAATGCAAGGAGGCATGCAGCTGGTACAGAGATTAGGAAGAGTTCCCCATCTAGCCCAAGTGAAGTTATAATCTAGGGACTGCAAATACTTATTATAATTAGATAGACACTGTTGGAGACTGAATTCTTGCCCACACTTAGCGTTAGGCATGGTTGAGTTGCTAGCCACACTCAGGCCCCTTCTGTAACAACTTTCCTGCACTCACATCTCCCAGCGACGTTCTGGATGAATCACCTATTTGTACCACAGTAAACCCCTAGTTTGAGTTGATGGGACCAGGGTAGCCAATTTATAAAACCTGGCTACTGGTGTCCTAATGAGACACCATGAGCTCTGCCAATGGCACTCCCCACACAGAATTTCAAATTGAGAACTGAAATATTCGAGCAGGAGCTGTAAACACCAGGAGTTACCATAATCATGATAACAAAGATAATAACTATATTTTTGGAGCAAATACTGTATGCCTATCACTATAGTGAATATCTAACAGTATTATCCTTATCTCCTCCCAATACCCTATGGCATCTAAGCTGTTGGGGCTCAGAAAACCAAGCCACAAAGTATGGCACTTTGACAAGCTGAGTATTTTGAACTAAAACAATACAATAAAATAAAAAGCTGTATCAGAACCAAGGTCTCTGGAGGAGAGACTTTCCTTGAGGTTCCTCTTCCTACCTGAATGTCAGATTCTCCAGAATGGATTAACTCACAGGAAAGCTGACTAGAGTTGGTGACACATCCACAGAGCCCACATGAACTTTGTCCCAGGTTATGGCTTGTTCTTCAAGCCTAGTCATCTCCCCTAAAAGCTATTCTCTGTATAAATTGTCTATATCATCCAATTTCTCTCTCTCCTATGAAGAGGGACCATAGCTTCTAAATCTCTCTGGGTGGCAGGAACTCAGCTTCTGGAAATATCCCTGAACATTTAATACATTTGGACTATTTTTCTCCTGTGACTCTGTCTGTTGTGAGTTTATTTAGCTAACCCAATCATCAAATCTTCAGCTGACAGAGAAGTTCCTTTTGCTTCTCCAAAGCTGTTAGTAACCCCATCTCACAGATGAGGACACTGGGACATGAAGAAGTGAAGTTTTTAAATCAGGAATCTGACTCCAGTAATCTGTGTCCAGATGAGTTCTCAGCTCTTGTGCTGCCCTAGCATTTTCCCAAGCAGGGCAAGCCACCGTGCAACCTCCTGAAGGTTCGAACCGCACAGCCCGTTAAGGGTCTCAAGCAACTTGATGAGGAGGCAGAAGCAGGCAATCCACAGAGGAAAACAAAATTCAGCAGGAAGAGCAAAGGGAGGAACATAAATGGAAGATTAAGCAGTCACAGAAAATTATAGCACATCCCCATTTCCTGTCAGCTGTAAAATTCCCAGGATTTGGCAATGCAGTGATGCACTGTTTCTTCCTGCCTTAGGCTTTTATGAACCCACTGCTTATGATAAACTGACTTTTTCATCATCTAAGTGAAACTTCTTTGAAAAAAAAAAACGATGTGTAAGCTTATTGAAAGCCTGAGCCTTTGCATTTTTTGTGCACCCAAAATTCTCACTTGTTGCGTGGTCCTCAACTCGGGCCAGCTCTAAGCTGCAGACTATCATGCTCTGGAAAGTGTTCAGACTCAGCAGCCCTCATTGAAGCTGTAGCTCTGCCACGTTTACTGGGCAACCTTGAACTGGTAGGTCCTTGACATGTTTGAGCTTCCGCAGCTTCCTTTAGGATATGGGTGTGGGGGGAGGGGACCGCCCAAAACAAAACATTTGCTCAGCCTCCTGCCAAGAGTTGTGGCCGCAGCTCAGCTAAGGCAGTATGCAAAAGAGCTATGCAAACATCCCTTAGCGCTTGTGTGTAAACCAGTGCTATCAGTGGTGCAGGGGATCAATAAAGGAAAAGCCAGGGTTACCTATCACTGTGGCCTTTCCCTCTCTCCATAAGGGAAAAGCCAATGTTATATGTCCCTGTGGCCTGTGTCTGTTTACAGAGTCACAGATACTGCCACAGAATGCCTACATTCCTTTGTCCTCACTAATGAGTCACCTCAGGTGATGGAGTCTGTCTGTGGTAAGGCAGTTCTGTTTTTCACAGCTCTGTTTATTCATCAGCAGAAACTCTCCTCCGAGGCTGGATCTCTGTTCTCTTGGCTTCAAGTCTTCTCTCTCTGCTGGACCAAATCATATCTTCCCTTTGTCCTTGAATCTAGCAGGCCTCCCTTCTCTTCCTCTCCCCTCAACCAGTCTTGCTCAAGAGAACCTTGAAATTTTCCACAAAGCGTTGCCGGAGAGATAGCAGTTTGAGAGTGAACTGTATGATTCCTTGAAACATTAAGTTTATATGACATAGAAGGCTTTAATTGAATTGAATTTTATAGTGGATTCATTTGTAATTAGCCCACGCCTCAGCTCCTTCATAAATATTACTTATATGGAGTTGTTCCCAACTTCAGAAGAATTTATACCTCATCAAATCACACAACTTACTAATAACAGTCTTTCTAACCTGTAAACCATGTAAACATGACCATAACCTCACAAAAATAAATTGTGAGGGGCTGGAGTGGTGACTCAGCAGTTTCGGCTCTTGCCTGGCAAGCACAAGCTGGGGTTCAAACCCCAGCACCACATACACAACTAAGTGTTGGAGCAATGAAGGCCATGTGAAAAACTAAATAAAGTTGTTTCTCTCTTTCTCTGTCTCTCTCACTGTCCCTCTCTCTTTAAAAAAAAATTGTGAGACTGTTGAAGCTTCCTATATTAAGTTACAGAGTGGGAAGGACCCTGAGAAGTAGGAACCATGACTAAGATTACCACATAAAATACAGGATGCTGAATTAAAGATGAATTTCAGATAAATATTGAATTGATAACCAATATTGCATGGGGGAGACATATACTAAACTTTTTTAAAAATTGATTCTCTTTCTCTCTCTCTCTCACTGCCTCTCTTTAAAAAAATGCCTGGAATAGTCGCTTGCATTTAATACATCATCACTCATTTATTGCTAATTAAAAATCAAACGTCACTGAGCATCCTATAATTTTATTGGGCTGAATTTGCCAGCTCTACTAAGGGATCTAATCTGACTGTTATAACAGATGGCATTTAAATTCTTTGGTTGGTCCTCAGAATCCTCTGTCAAATGAGAAGCCTGGACAATGTGAATCCTAAAGCTTCTTGCAGCAGAATAACGACGTAATTGTATGACTCAAATACTAATGAGCTAGAAATGTCATACTGGGAAAGTTATTTAATTTCTTGGCAGATCAATTTCCTCATTTTCAAAATAAAAATGATAAAGCCATGTCACAGAGCTGTTAGATGAATGGACCTGGCTCATGCCTCTGAAATAGGTCAACAAAGCGGGATTTTAGTTAAGGTAGTGAAAACAGATTTTATTGGGAAACTGCTGACAGTAAGGGAAATTGTGGACCTCCTTTCTGATTTGTGCAGGGATGACTGGGCATTTTAAAAGGAGAATAAAGAAGTAGGAAAAAGGAGCATGCCAGGCTCAAGCAGAGCCAGGGAGCTGAAAAATTACAGAGGGTTAATTAGTGTGAGTGAGCTGAGGCCAGCTGTGTGTGCTAGTGGGCAAAGATGGAAGTCAGCAATCTATGCTCACACAGCGACTAGGGACCCAGGCTTATGGCTCCTGATGATGACATTTCAAAGGAATGGTTTTCAGATCCTTGAGAAAGGCACTTGTTATAGAACACATACATCTCAAAGGAACAGGAAGGAAGCACAATCTTGTAGCACTTTAGGGAAGGGTGTTAAGAGGCCTATTGATAGCTGTTGGCTAGAACAAATAGCCAATTCCTCTGACAGCCTTGAACTGGAAAGGGGACTGGGTTGTCCCAAGGATGCCACCTTAGGCTGCTAGAAGCCACGCTAGGGGTGGTCAAGTGTCAGTGCAGAGGTTTGGATAAGTTCTTATGTGCCAAGTGTCCTATGCAGTTCTGACCTTAAAAATGCCTGGAGTAGTTGCTTGCATTTAATACTTCATCTCTCACTTATTCATCCAAAACACGTCATCAAACTCTAATTAAAATTTTTATGACTTAATTTTCTGTGAAGAAAGGACTTTTTGGTGCATTATAGTTTCACATATTGGAGGGATTTGTTATTATACATTGATACATCCACACGTTATGACAATATAATTTGGTCCCATTCCTTCCCCAGAATGTTCCCGTCTTCTCTGTTTTCCTAGGCTCTTTTCTTCACTTATCTCCCCAATTACATTTTTTTATGATTCTTCCAGTTTTACATGCCTACATGGGAACTCTTCAGTATCTCCAGGTTGCAAAGTACACCATATGGTGTTTATAACCCCCTTTTTCTCCCCCATCTTCATCACCACACACATAATCATACTTCCCTCAGTTCATTTGTTAATCTGAGCTTGATGGAGCTATTAAATAAACTTGATCTTCTCTAACCCAAGAAAGGGCTTTTGATGCAAATTTTAAGTTTAAAAATGATAAAAGAAACTTGCTTAATTTGCCTGAAACACTTGCAAAATTGTTGCCAAGCAGAGGTGTGCTATATTTTAATATAAATTTTATTTATTTTTTGTTTAGGAGTCTCAACTTGTCAATGTTTTTGTTGACATGGCATTTTGGCAGAAAATATATATATTTAAATCATCCTATAATCTGCATGCTAACGTTTAGCTTGCACTTCTTTGAATAATCCAAAAATAAAAGATTTCTCATTTTCTGAATAGGTCAGGATACTACACTGATTTAATTTTACTACCTTGCAACAGATCTGAGCTGGATCTGGGGAACAGTGTGTGTCCCATTTTTATTTCTCTTTGCTTATTAGATTTCTATTTTTAAATGGTACTTAATTGTGTGTTGAACGCAATGCACACAAAAGCAGACATGGATGGAGTTGTCATCCTCCTTGGCTCTAAAGTATTGTCGCAGCCTTAGGTTTCACATAAAGAACTCTTTTATCCATCTCAATCCCCCAAAGTTCCATTTGTTGAAGACTTGGTCATCAGCCTGTGGTGCCTTTGGGAGCAGATGGAATCCTTGGGTAGTTGTGCCTAGTAGAAGGAAGTTAGGCCATTGTAACCTTGAAGGGGACATTGGGATGCCCACCCCTTTCTTTCTCTTTTTCCTTCCTAGTGCCCATGAGATGAGAAGTTCCCTCTACCCACATACTTCACAGCACGATGTACTCATTGCTACAGGCCCAAAGGCAACTTGGCCAGGCAACCATGTTCTGAAGTGTTTGAAACTATGAAAAAACAAACCTTTCCTCCTTTTTTTTTTTTTTAAGAGAGAGGGAGGGAGGGAGAGAAAGAGAAAGAGGCAATCAACTTTATATTTTCATCTGGCTTTTGTTTCTCTGATACTCATGGTGTATGTGGTGCTGGAGTGTGAATCCGGGTCCTCGCTCAGGCCAGGCAAGCATTGTAATCACTGAGCCACAGCTCCAGCCCTCTTTCCTCCTTTACAGTTTATCTCAAGTATTTTGGCACAGTTACAGAAAGCTAACTGACATACTCAAATTATTCCTCTTTTCTGAACTTGGTTGGATTGATGGTGCTTTAGTTCTAATCCTTTTATTAGTTCTTGCCTGGACTATTATAATTCTTTTGTAACTAGCCCCTATCCTTCCAATTTAATTTACAGCATTTTTAAGGATAAGATATACATAACTGAAGCCCCAAATAAGGGTGGTATAAATGAGATATAAATTTATTTCTCTTATCTAAGAGTATGAACTAGCACGGAAGCTCTAGGCCAAAGTCCTAAGGGCCCAGGCTCCTATCTTGCTGTTCTGCCATGCCTGAGTTCCCTTTGGGCATCTAGGCCAAATGCTGCTCTTCAGTGTCCACATTTCAACCTATGGAAAAAGAGAAGTAGAAAAGTGTGCATTCACTTTTAAAACCATGATCCATAAATTTCAAGGCAGCTTACATCCCATTGGTAGAACTTAGTCATATGGCCACACTTAGCTGGAAGGCAGGCTAGAAAATGCGGTCTTTATTCTGGGAATTCATGCACCCAGCTAAAAAAGTGGGGCTTCCATCAGTGTATAAACAAAGAGAAAAAGGATATAGAGCCTCAATGTCCAATATGGTTAGCCACTGATCGAATATGGCTATTTCAACTTAAATTCATTGACATTAAATAACAGTAAAACTTGAGTACCTCTGAACACATTTCAAGTGCTCAATAGCCACAGTCACAGTGCAGATAAGGTGTCAATCATCATTGGAAACCCTACTGGCTAGAGCTGATCTAGATAACCAACAATCCATTCTGTACCCTCCAAGCTGTGCTCCATGCACATTTCATCAGAGAGCTCTTTTAAATATAAAAAGGATCACCTCACTTGTGTGTGTTTCTCAGTGGGTCTCTCCTGCTTTCAGTGTAACTCCAAATCTTCTTAATTTAGCACAACAATCTTTTCTCTAATTGGAAACATTCCTACTCTTGGTCTTTTTTAAATAGACTTCTACACAAAGGCCTTTGGCTTGAATCATGTGGAATTGCAGGCCTTCAAACACATCATGCTTTTGCACATGCTGTGTTCTCCTTCCCTTGGTACTCAACTTTGTTACCTTTCTTGCCTGGCTTACTTGCTCTCTCTCAACCAACCATGGGGAACTGAGTCCCAAGATCATCACTGCCCTGTTGCCCCCACCTTGACATCACTAGTGATTCACATTATGCACCTCTGAAGCATCCAAACAATACTCTACCATGGCACTTAACACATGAGCAGCGATGGACGTTCACTGAGGATAGCCTAGCACCTGTATGCTCCATAGGCTTTCCACATGTGTTCACTGAATAAATGTGTGACAGGAAAAATAATTCCCTTTTCTATATTCACAAGAAACTTTAGAAACACAGCATCACTTATCTGTGGTTTCAGATTATCTTTTAGGTATATGTTTCTTCCAAGTTCAATTGTCCCTCAGTATCCACAGAGGATTGGTTCTGCGACCTGCCCTTTCCCCCAGGAAACCAAAATACAAAATGAAAGGACATTGAAGTCTTATATAAAATGGCATAATATTTGCATGTAGATGGTGTGCATACTTCTGTATACCTCTAATATCCAATAAAATGCCTGCCCATCGTCTCTCTTCATTTGTGTCAATTCAGAGTAGTACTCAGTGAAAAGCAATTCAAGGTTTGTATTTTAGGAATTTTCTGGAATTTACTATATATATATATTTTTTTTTTCAATCCGTAGTTGGTCAAATCTGCAGATACAAAACCCACAGATAATCAAATACATAT
>PVKS010027504.1:0-16303 GCA_004027875.1 Aplodontia rufa
AAACCCAGAAAGTACATAAATACATGGAGACTGAATAATACCCTCTTAAATAATGGATCCAATGAGACCATAAATCAAGAAATTCTTGGAAATGAATGAGAATGAAGGCACAACATACTGCAACCTCTAGGACAGCATGAAAGCATTCGTAAGGGGTAAATTTATAGTGCTGAGTGCCTTCATCAAAAATCAGTCAAGAACCCAAGTGAATAAATTTATGCTCCAACTCAAATCCCTACAAAAAGAAAAACAATCCAATCCTAACCAATAGAATACAGAAAACAAACATCAGAATTGATATTAATGAAATTAAGAACCGAAAAACAAATAGAAACTTCTTAACAGAGGACATGGATCAAGCCAATGAATATATGAGAAAGTGTTCTAAATCACCAGTAATCAGAGAAATGCAAATGGAAACTACATTAAGATATCACCTCACACCGGTCAGATTGGCAAAAATGAAGAAAATAAACAATAATAGATGCTTGAGGGGATGTGGAGAGATAGGCACACTAGCACACTGTTGGTGGAACTGCAGACTGGTACAGTCCCTCTGGAAAGCAGCGTGGAGAATCCTCAAAAAACTAGGGATGAGCCCATCATATGATCTGCTATTCCTCTCCTGGGTATTTTTCCAGGGGATTTAGAATCAGCACACTACAGTAACACAGCAAAATCGATGTTCATACAGATCAATTTACAATAGCTAAATTATGGAAACAACCCATATGTCCCTCACTGGATGTACCAAAAACTGTGGTATATATATATCATGGAGTTTTACTCAGCAATTAGAAACAATGATATTGCAGCCTTTGAAGGTAAATGGATGGCTATGGAAGAAGTTATGCTGAGTGAAATAAGCATAACCCAGGGAACCAAGGGTTGAATGTCTTCACTCATTTGTGGAGAGTAGGGCTAGACCCTGGCCATTGAGAAAGGAGGTCTACTATCATGTTTTAAATCCAGTAAGGTGTAATGTCATACAACTGAAGGCATTTGTAGAGATGTATTGGGGAGGAGAGGGGAGGGATAAGGGAGGGTAATTGGGGGGGGGGCTCTTTGGGATAAATCTAATCTTTAGAATTTACATATGTATTACAAAAAAGCTTGTTTGATTGTTCAAGGAATAAATTTCTGAATAAAATTTTAAAAAAAGAACCAAAAAACAATACAAAGAATCAACAAAACATTAGTTTTTCAAAAAAATAAAATTGACAGACCCCTACCAACATCACCAAAAGAATGAAATAAAGCAAATAAACAAAATCAGAAATGAAAATGGAGACATCACCACTGACTCATCTTAAGTTCAGAGCACTATCAGAAACTATTTTGAAAAACTATACTCCTCCAAGTTGGAGAATCTGGAGGACATGGACAAATACCCAGTGAAACACAAAATGCAGGAAGATATTGGACAGCTCAACAGAGCAGTATCAGGTAGCAAAATTGAACTAGCAATCAAAGCACTTCCAATAAAGAAACCCCAGGTCATGATGGATTCTCAGCAGAGTACTACCAGATCTTTATAGAAGAATTAACACCTCTCTTTAGTAAACTATTCCATGAAATTGAAAGGGATGGAACTCTCCCAAGCACTTTTTATGAGTGAACCATAACCCTGATACCAAAATCCAACAAATACACATCAAGGAATGAAAACTACAGACCGAAATCCCTGATGAACATAGAAGCAAAAATCCTTCAAAAATCCTAGCAAACCGCATCCAAAAACACATCAAGAAGATAATGTATCATGATCAAGTGAGCTTCATTCCAGGCATGCAAGGCTGGTTCAATATATACAAATCAATAAAAGTAATTCATCCCTTAAACAAAATTAAAGACAAAAACCATATGATCATCTCAATTGATGCAGAAAAGGTCTTTGAAAAAAGCCAACCCCATTTATACTCAAAACTTTTGAGAAGACAGGGATCAAAATAACTTACCTTAATTTTGTCAAGGCCATTTATGACAAACCCACAGCCAACATTATACTTAATGGAGAAAAACAAAGCACTCCCACTAAACTTGGGAACAAGACATGGCTGTCCACTCCCACCACTCTTATTAAACAATTTAGTCCTTGAAACCCTAGCCAGAGCAATCAGACAAGAGAAGGAAATCAAAGGGATTTGAATAGGAAAAGAGGAAGTTAAATAATTTCCTATTTGCCGATGAATCGACCCTATACCTAGAAGACCCGAAAAACTCTATCAGAAGATGTGTAATGCTTGTAAATGAATTCAGCAAAGTGACGAGATACAAGATCAACGCCCATAAAATCAACAGCTTTTCTATACTACAACAGCAATTCTGCTAAAGAAGAAATCAGGAAATCCATTTCATTCACAATAACTTCAAAAAGAATAAAATACTTGGGAATTAATTTAATAAAGGAAGTAAAAGGCCTCTACAACGAAAACTATTGAACATTGAAGAAAGAAACTGAAGAAGACCTGAGAAGATGGAAGACACTCCATGTTCTTGGTTAGGCAGAATCAATATAATTAAAATAGCTACTCTGCTGAAAGTGCTGTACAGATTCAACACAATCCCTATCAAGATACCAATGTATTTCTTCACAGATATAGAAAAATCAATTCCCAAATTCATTTGGAACAATAAGAAAAATAGATTAGCCAAAGCACTACTAAGCAAGAAAAAAAAAAAAGAAAAGAAAAAGAAAAAGGAAAAGAAAAGGCAGGATTGCATTACCTGTCCTGAAAGTATACTATACAGCTATAGTAACAAAAACAACATGGCATTGGTTAGGCAGGAAGACCAATGGAACAGAATAGCCACTGAGACTAACCCACAAGTCTTAACCATCTGATATTTGATAAAGGGGGCAAAAATATAACGTGGAGGAAAAACAGCCTGTTCAACAAATGGTGCTGGATGAACTGGACACCCATGTGCAGACAACTGAAATTAGATCTTTATCTCTCACCCTGCACAAAAATCAAATCAAAATGGATCAAAGAATTAGGAATTACACCACCAACTATACAACTGCTAGAAGAAAAATTAGGATCAACACTTGATATTGCTGTAGGTGCATTCTTCCTCAACAAGACTGCTGTAGCTCAAGAATTAAAGCAAAGAATCAATGAACAGGATGCCATTAAACTAAAAAGCTTCTGCTCAGCTAAAGATTTAGTCAAGAACATCAAAAGAGAACCTACAGAATGGGAGAAAATCATGGCCTGCTACCTCTCCAACAGGAAGCTAATAACCAGAATATTCAAAGAACTCCAAAACTTAACACCAAAACCACAAACACTCCAATCAATAAATGGGATAGGGAACTAAACAGAAACTTATCAACAGTGGAAGTTCAAGAAGCCAAAAGATATATGAGAAAGTGTTCTACATCACTAGCAATCAGAGAAATGCAAATCAAAACAGCACTGTGATTCCACCTCACTCCAGTCAGAATGGCAAAAATGAAGAACATGAACAATAACAGATGCTGGATGGGTTGTGGGGAGAAAGGAACACTAACACACTGTTGGTGGGACTTCAAACTGGTACAGACACTCTGGAAAGCAGTGTGGAGACTCCTCAAAAAACTAGAATTGGAACCACTATATGACCCAGCTATCAACCCCTGGGTATTTTCCCAGAAGAGCTAGAATCAGCTTATTACAGAGGTACAGCTACATCAGTGTTTATAGAAGACCAATTTACAATAGCGAAATTATGTAAACAACCTAGATGCCCTTCACTGGATGAATGGATCCAAAAACTGGGGTGTGTATGTATGTATGTACATACATATATACATACATACACAAACACAATGGAGTTCCAGTCAGCTATTAGAAAGAACAATGCTGTGGCTTTTGCAGGTAAATGGACAGAAATGGAAAAAAATCATGCTAAGTAAAACAACCCAAACCCAGAGGCTTAAAGGTCAAATATTTTCTCTCATATATGGAAGCTAGAGAAAAACCTAACACAGGAAGGGAGTGGCAAAGAGGCAGGAAGACAGAACCATGTTGAAGGGCCCTGGGCCCAGCAGCTCTGCAGCTTCCTCAGCGCCCCCGGCTGCTACTGCTCAGATGCTGCAGGCACAGCCCAAGAAACCGCAGCACTACACGACTATGACTTACTGGTGAGGTCAGCTGGACAACTCTGAAAGCATCTTAGAAATCCATCTTGGGCACAATCTATAAAGGAGCTCCTCTGGAAATAGCACCCCAGATAAGTGCACAAAAGCAAGACACCCTTGTGGACCTACCTACTACCTCCCGCTTCCAATACCCTGATGACTGAAGCTTTGCTTGATACTACAGGAGTTTTTCCAATCATTATTCATATGCACCTTCTCAATTTTGAAATTGCAACTGTGGACAGTTATAACTAATCCTAGTACATTATCTTCCCTTCTTTTAACATCTTGGACGAATCTGAGGCACACTAATGTGTTATGTGAAGATGGATCCTGAATTTTGTAGAATTTGACAGCGGTATCAAGAGCTGAGGAGGAGGAGGAGAAGACGGAAAGAAGTCTAGTGACTTAAAAATCTCAGCATTCTCTGTGAGATGACCTTTTTCCTGTTGGTGGCTCAATTTATTCAGGAGATAAAGAAGATGCTAAGGGGCTGGAGCGGTGGCTTGGCAGTTACAGTGCTTGCTTGGCATGTGCAAGTACGCAAGTTCAAACCCCAGCACCACGTACACAATGAAGTGTTGGAGGAACCAAAGCCACATGATAAACTAAATAAAAATTGTTCCTCTCTTTCTCTCACTGTCCCTCTTTCTAAAAAAAAAGAAGATGCTAAGGCCTATGATAGTATCCTGTCATGTCTGAGCTTACTGAAACATTTCCTCCCTTTCCTTATTCTTTGTATCAGTTTGCTTTTCGTGTTCAGAAGTTGACTCATTTGTTTCCTATTAGTATTTGAAACACCATATGACCACCATCAGTACTAACAGAATGACTTATGACAAGAAGGGGGATGGTCCAGATGCCATCTTCCTGTAAAATTTTGGTCTATTTATAAAACTAGCCCAACTGAAAAGAGATAATTTTGGTAAAAGCATTACTGTATCTTTGTGCTGTCACTATTACTTAAGAGATATTAGGCACTTGATGTCCTGATGTTTTAGGTTTTGTATGAATCAAACCTATCTAAACATAATATAGAGACTGATACTTGTATCAGTATACTTAAAAACAAACTAACTGACTTACATTTTACTAGAAGTGAGAGTACTTTATAATGGATATATAAGGTGTATATTAATTAGCCAAAAGAGCATGTTAAAATTTCATATTTCTGTTTTTACTTTAGTAACTTATGGTATTGTATTTATGGCCTGCCAAAAACTCCCTGGCACATTAAACACATTCTAGAGTAAAAAAAAAAGAAAAGAAAAGAAAAACCCCAAAACAACAACAACAAAAAATCTAAGACAGGATGAAAGTTCTTCAAGTGTATTTAACAGACCCACCAAATCTGAAGTAACACTTAAACTGTGGGAACTATAGCTATGAAGGTGGGGGGAAGGAAGGAGGAAGAGGGAAAAAGGCGGGTGGTCAATACTGTACAGTATAGTTGACTCCCATGAGAAACCCAAATGAACCCAGGCAAGCATATAAATCTAGTAACTTCACGGTTTAAATTAAACGTATATGGTCTTTTATATCTGTAATGTGGGGGCACTAGAGAGGAGTCATGATATGAGGGAGTGGGAGAAGGGAGGGAGATCCTGCATCAGGATTGAGTTTAAGCAATTCTGTCAATATGCATGTAAGTATGAAGGTGAACCAAGGAGTCCCTTCATTGTATAAAACGATGCTGAACCAAAAAAAAAGAATCAGAGATTCTGCCTGTTTCCCATTCTTTGGGAAAAAGTAAATATTAAAATAGAATGAAAATTGTTCAAATGTATCAACAAGAAGAAATCACAGTTATGCTAATAATGTGGAAACTTACTTCTCCCAAAGGCTTCAAGGTTGCAATATTATAGGTTGCTGGATCACGTTCTACTAAGGATGTTTCTGTGAGTGCTAGAAGTCTTTTAACAGGTTCCTTCAAACAACAAAATTGAGATATATTAAAAAGTTATTGAAGAAAACTGTCACAATCAGATGAATAAATTTTTATTTTCAACATGTAGGTCTTACCGAATGTCTAGGTGATATTTTTTGGACCACAAACTCTGCTAAAGATGTGATGGATTCATCTGTGCTGTATTTTCCAAAGCGAAGATTCAAATACTGCTCAAATTCTAAAGGTTCTTTCCTGATCCGCAATGAAATACCTATGTAGTTCCCAGCATGATCTATTGCACTTTTGATAATCTCTTCTCTTTGCTCTGATGCAAATAAATGCTGCACAAATTTTCAATTTTGAAAAGTCAAGAGATGAAACAACTAAAATATGACCATATTTAATCGTTCATAGGAAAGATATTAAAGCAGCAATTCTATGGCAAAAAAGAGTAGAGCTTCTCAGAAGGAAATAAGCAGTGTTGAAGATTAAAAGACTGTTACTAAATTAAAATCACAAAAGCCCAGGCAAAAAGTCTTGCATCTAACTCTCTGAATGAAAATTATCTCATAATTTCTTAAGGCCTACCTATTATCATCTTGTGCAAAACAACACACTAGGACTCCATAAGGAATCACAGCCAATCCACTGCAGGTGCACAGCTACAATGTGGGATAGGATTCCTATTCAACCAAAGTAGCTCTTATTTAATCTTTTTTTACATAGAGGATTTCCTTGCAAGATCATGTTGAAGAATGTTTAAATGTTTACCAGTCATTGCCCTACTGATGCTACAAACCAACTTTTAGGATTGTATTTACAAAGGTAGGGTTAAGGTAGATATAGCTACTTGCACTGGGTGCCTGGAGACCAGAAGTGCTGAAGGTCCTGCAAAGGGCAGAGAAATACCACACAGAAAAGATTGGTCCTGGCCAGAATGCCAATAGCTATCCTCCTAAGAAGCACTGGATTGGATCATGTTTAAGAATCTGATTTTATTCCTACAAGCTCATCATAGTCACTATTGATACAGAAGATATTAAAGTTTTGTTAAATTCATTTATTGTGGTATCATATATTGTAGTGAACTGATTTATTTCCTCATATCTTGAAAAAGGTGAGGAATTATACAGTCATCCCTCATTATCTGTGGAGGATTGGTTCCAGAACCCTTCTCTCCCCCTGCTAGGGATACTCAAATCATAAAATGATGAAATATGTACATATAACCTACACACATTTTCCTGTATACTTCATCTCTAGATTACTTATAATAGCTAATGCAATGTAAGTGCTATGCAAAAAGTTGCTATGCTGTATTGTTTAGGGAATAATGACAAGGAGAAATGGCCACACATGTTCAGTACATGTGCAATTTTTTTCCTGAATATTTTCAATTCACAGTTGGTTGAATCCAGGGACACAAAACCCCCAGATATGGAGAACTGAATATACTTAGAAAATGGATAATTCAAATTAAAGCTTCTTGCTATCACCATGTCAATAATAAATGCTGTCAACAAGAGTATCAAACAACAGTAGTCCTTAATGTTCAATGTATTGTTCCATTAAAAAGCCTGACTGAATTACTGTGATACAGTTATGCTGAGGGCCTAAAAGGAACCATTCCTGTAATCTGACCCATTTTCTACCCGGAGGTTAATCATTGTAAATTTCCACAGCCCAGAGAAGAGACATCTGTGAACTACATAACTGAGCCTTCTTTAGGGTACTAAAGAAAACTAAGCTTTTTTGGGGGGGAGGGAGCTTCCTCTTTTGGGTCTAGACTCAGAGGTAAATATTTAGCTGTATGCTCCTAAAAGGAGGGAAACTAGGATGGTATCAACTAAGGGAGAAAGAGTGAAATCTAGGACACAAAAAGGCCTATAACTCTAAAAAGCAAATTATGTTTAATAAATCAGATTACCAAACTGTCCCACCCTCATAACTGCTTATTTTTCTTTTGCCTATCTACCCTCTTATTTATCTAAAAGTTCTAGCCTTGCTGTGGCTCTGCTATCAAGGGAAAGATATTTTATCCACAAAACAGTAAAGTTTGTGGTAGCATTCCCAGGCCACTAAGGGAGCTATGGAAATTAAAATTCTTAAGACAAAGGAATCATTCAAATAAATTCAACTTGTCTCCTCTTTTTAGACTCTCTATATTGCTGAAATTTGAAATCTTGGGTTTAAATTTTATTAAGGAAGCAGGATATTTCAAAAGATGATCATCATCTGTAGTTCAGCTTCTATTGCTGATTTAAAAAACAGGATCTTAGAATATTAAGTAGTTTCTGTTATATCTTACAACATACTTAAAAATAATTCAGAATCCAAGATTAAATACACAGAATTCCAAATATTACATTTCAATACCACAAATGGCATGACAAAGGACAGAAAGCTCTACATAAAAATTAAAGATCTCATATTACTTTTTTCAAAGAAAGCTCAGAAACTTTCAGGTAAGACACTAATAGTAATGAAAATTAACACCTTTAACTACCATTTGTTGTCCACCACTAACCCATCTACTGTGTAAAGCACTTAAGGTAGATTATCTTACCCAATCTTCACAAAAAACCATATGATGACATATTACTCTTCTCATTTTGGAAAGCAATAAAGAGATTCAAGTCTGGGTATCTTTGACAGCCAAGGCTGCACCCTTACTACCATTCGTCCCTCCCACAAAGTTCACATGAAATTTCAAAATGAAGTGTAAAAACCCTTCCATCCTTTCTTCAAATACACATATCCTTTTAAAAATATCTTTTTAAAAACACTACTTACCAATCTACTAAATCCTCCATAAAGTATACAAAATCCTCCTTGATAATCAGAGAGATCTACAAAGCCTTCAATATTTCTATAGTCATAGGAACAGAGTACTCGGTTAGTTGCAGGATTAATTTGATCAAAGCCTCCAGGAGTTACTTCCAAAATTACAGGTTTTCTTGTATCACTCCAGTGATGCTTATAGCAGTTATATCTCTAGAGAAACAGAATTCCTTTTAAGTTCATATTTAAGCTTATCATAAAACAGTTACATTTAATGTATGAGTAAATGCTAAAACAACCCTAAATCAAAACACATTATAAATATTTACAGCACAGTAATATCCAAACTGTGAAAACATTTTTTTTTAAGAGAGAGAGGGACAGAGAGAGAGAGAGAAACAGAATCAATTTTATTTTAGTTTTTCATGTGGCTTTTGAGGCTCCAAAACTTCAAAACTTCATTGTGTATGTGGTGCTGGGGTATGAACCCATGTTCTTGTGGATGCCAGGATGCCAGGTAAGCACTGTGAACGCTGAGCCACTGCTCCAGCGGCCAAACTGTGAAAACATTTAATTAAGCTGGAGGGGGTGTTTCTGTTTAATAACACTGTTCACTCTAACTGAATATGTTCTTTTTTAATTAGCAAAGATTTAGGGTTACAAAATTTTGTGAAATAATGTTAAGCTATTCTCATGTTAAAAAAAAAAAAAAAAGACATGTCTGTAGTCCCAGCAACTAAGAAAACTAAAGAATCACCTGAGCCCAGGAGTTCTAGATCAGTCTGAGCAATACAGCAAGACCTCATCTCACATTTTGAAAAAAGGAAATCCTAAATAAAAATGTATTCTGAAAGACTAGAAGAGTTTGAATGGGAAAAAGATCTAATTTTTGATGATGCAATCTTTTAATTTACATGAGACACTGAAAACACTTAAATCACCTTTCAGGGGAAGTCACAACATTCAATTTACATGACCTGGTCTGGCTCTATACATTTTTTTTCCCACATTTATTAGAAGTATATTGCGATACAGGATACAGATGAGGGGGAAACATTGTCAAAACTGTAGCAATCAATGTGTATAAACTTTGATAACCAGGGGTAATGCTAACACTATGGGTTTCATCTATTGCAGTTTCCCCCAGAAGAACTCATGTGTTAAATGGGTATCTAGTGTAGGAATAACATCGGCTTCTGGAATGGTTCCCCCATCTTCCCCATCACCAGACTCCTATGAGTTCTTCCTATACCCTCCCCGCTCCCCATCCCCTTCCCTCCACCTCCAAGTTCCCTAGGGAGCTTTCGCCCCTGTTGCACTGAAAGTCATTCAATTTGAGGCTTTGTTAGGTCAGCCGTCTGTCCTACTGCTTCAACATAAATTCCAGTATCAACAGATGAGAGAAACCATTCGGCCCTTAAGTCTCTGTGGCTCTATACATTAATGAACATTTTCTTTCTGCTTACAAAAACATTCTGAAGCCCTAACTTGACTTTAACCTTTTCTAATCAAATCATTGGAAATGATCTGAGTCTTCATCACATTACCAAGTAAAATTCCATTTAGATAATAATGTTGATAATGTTGCTTTGTAAATTAAAAGTAGCTAAATATCAATGATTAGAATGATCAATACTCATTTACTAAATAGTTTTACTTTTGAAAACAAAAAAGAATCTTGGCTGCTAAGATAAATGAGGCAGTATAGAAGGGAAAATCAAATTTAAATTAAAGGCAAAGAAAATAAGGATAGCAAGGTGTCACGTGTGAAATGAATATCACCTCCTGATGTGGTTTGGATATGAGGTATCCTCCAAAAGCTCCTGTTAATGCAGGAATGTTCAGAGGTAAAGTGACTGGATTGCGAGAGCTGCAACCTAATTAGTCCATCCTAGTTTGAATGGGCTGACTTGGTGGTAACTGTAGGCAGGAGAGGCATGGCCAGAGGTTGGTCACTGGGGGTATATCCTAGAAGGGTGCACCTTCCCTGTCCACACATTGACTCTCTCAAACCCCACCTTCCTGATCCTGTCATGAGTTCAGCAGCTTTCCTCCTCTGTGCCCTTCCTCATGTGGTACTGCCTCACCTTGGGCCCAGAACAATGGAATAGGCCATCTATGGACTGAGATCTCTGAACCCGTGAGCCCCAAATAAACTTTTCCTCCTCCAATTTGTTCTTGTTGGTTGTTTTGATCACAGTGACATAAAAGCTAATTAAAACATCTCCCATGCCCAAATACCACAGTTTTCTACTCATCTGTATGAAGAGGAATACATGGTCAATTACACAGTTCTCAAAGTAAAAATAAATTGGCTGCTCAGGAGTACAACTATTTCTGATACTGAAATCAGAAAGCAATTCAGAAAAGTGTAAGGCCTTAAGTAATGAACACCTCCATGACCATCCCAACGCTAAATTCAGCAGTGACATTTAAGGATCAGCATCACCAATCTCATAGCATCATGCACTAGTTTTTTTTTTTTAATTCCATAGAAAAACAAAAAGACCTGCATTAGCCCAAGAACATATTTAGAGCCTTGATTTTGATCTTAAAAGGACAGATCAATGTGATACTTTGCCAGTAGGAATGGGGGTGGAATGGAGGCCACAAAAAAATGGTGATGCTTTTCACACTTGGTTTGTTTACATGCCCTATACCAACCCCACAGGACAGTCTCCATTCCTTTGAGCTGATAATCACCTGTAATTAATGAAATACGTGGATGGAAACTTCTCATTATGCCTAAGGACTGTATGGGCCAAGCCTGAAGGACTCTGAGAGACCGTGATCTCAAATGTATTTGGGCAACTGGAGTCCTTAGCCCAAATTCAACTTTCAATTTCTATAAAGAGCTGTTTAGTCATGACAGCATTTGGGGTGGAACCTAAACTTTTTTTTTGTGGGGAGGTACAGGTGTTGCTTTGTGTACTTTATTCCAGATATAAAATTAGGTGAACTACCTTTCAGTTAATCATCTAGAGATACTGTTCCTATCTCAAAATTCTGAAAAGTATTAAGTGAAGTTCATTGACATAAAAGGAAGGTTAGAAACAAAATTCCTAAGTATGCTTTTTAAAAACAGCTGTTTCCGAAACAGAATAATTAAAATAATCATATCAAGTTATGATTCACAGAAATCTGACCTTGGCTCATCAGGAGTAAGAAAGCAGCAAGCTTGCCAGTTGCCATTAAACTATTTTAAAGGCTCAAGCAACAGCCAATCACTAGAATTTAAATCTGCCAAGTTTCAAGATGCTAAAAGAAGCAGTAGAATATTCAAAGATAGGGATGAGAGCTGAAGACAGGTTAATGGTGCTGCCAGTATATTAGAAGTCAGTTCCTCCATTTTATTAGAGGCCAGGCTTTTGTATAGTGCTGCAAGTTTAGAAGTTTTTTTCCCATTAGAAAAGTAATACCTACTTATGTGTAAGAAACTCAAAAATTTCAAGACTTTAAAAAAATGCATTAATTCCCATTCCTTCTCCCCAGAAATCTCTGCTTTAGTTTAAATGCTGCTTTAACATGACTAAAGAGGGCGTAGGGAAGTTAAGATTCAAATAAGCAACGACGACTTCATCCAAAGCTATCAGTGCCTGATGCCAAGGTTTAGTATGAACCATGTCCTGGGCAAGAACATGTAACAAGGACAGTTTCAATGTGTCCAAACCTTAAAACTTCAATACTTTTGAAATAAGGAACTTCTACACCAAACAACTACAGCCTGTTTCAACAAGCTTTATCAGTATAATGCTTATTGGTATTACTGCTTGGAAATCTGAATAAGAATCACCCGAAGGGTTACAGCATTGCTTTCACACAGGTGGTGTGTGTGTGTTGCCTAATGATTTTTTCATAAGAATGAAAAGACTTGAATGTACGTCTTCATATCTGAGTTTCCTACTAAGCTACACTCATCTATCACATTACAAATTATATTTCTATTTTTCTCTTTAACTTTGCCATAAAAGGAACACACAAGTTCCATACTGATTTCTCTATTAAAGGGCAACATTTAAACAAATAAAAATACTTATTAATCATTGTTGAATATTTACCCTTCCTGTGATTTTTCCTTCTGAAAAATCAGTTCTAAATCTCTGAAAAAGAAAAAAATAACCACAGTTAATGATAACACACCAGTCAGAAAGACTCATGGTCCAGCTCATCCTATCCCAAACAGGTACAAAGCACAACTTGATAACCCTGACACTGAAAACTGTTTTTAAATTTATAGTTTAAGGACATTCAATAAAAAAATGTATGGAGTTGTACTGAAGAACAAAACAGATTAAACATTCATTTTGTCTTGTATATGCATTTAAAAAAGACTAATCAACTACCAAATATAAAAGATTCTCCAGCTTTTTGTCAGAAACAGGAAAAACTTTCACAGTTAAAGGTTAATAAGAAAAAATAAGCACAGCGGTCACAGGAACTAAGAGTATTAATATTCTACTTAATCTTAACTAAAACTGAGTTCATGAACATGGGACCTTTCTTACCAATGCTTCTGTAAGAAGTTCTGTTCTGTGCTCTGTAGAAAATTTTAAAGTCTCTGACTTCTTCCCACTGCCTTTACGAAAAGTGAGGTTGAACTCTGTTCCCTGACCTTTTCCAACAGGACTGATGCTGCAAATGTCTCCATAAGGCCACTAACAAAAATAAAGGAATTCTTTCAACTGGAGTTATAAGACAGTAAAACACAACACTTATTTCTTTAACTTCATACTTACTGATTAATTGAGCAAAATTTTACAAAATAGTAGAGGTCTAGAAGAGGTCAAATTGTTTTAAAGGTTTTTAGTCATCAGAAAAATCTCTGTATTGCAATTTTAATGATTAATGACATTAATTTAAAACAATTAAAATTAAAGAGAAAAGAATTAGGGAATAACAATTTATGATTACTAGTAAGTCTAATCATGCCTAGTTTATAATTAAAATAAGCTAAAATATTTTTAAATATATTTGTGTCCATGTTCAGTTGGACTTGCCTTTATAAACAAGTAATTCTACTTCCCAACAAGTACTTTACACCATTTACACTTGTGATATAATTAGTATATTACCCGTATTGTAATAAATAACAATTAAAAAGAACTAATTTACCCATTTTATATAAAACAGACGGTTACAATCAATAGTAACACATCAAAAAGTTTTCCCGAGAGCCTAGAAATAAGCACATCCTCTCCCTGCCTTATTTATTTTTGGTCCTGAACAGAGAATTATATATAATAAGCATATTGATCTCTTTCAGATTTGACATTTCAATCCTAAAATACTGATTTCAGTCTAGGAGTAATGAATCATCATGACTTTTTAAATTCAAGGACAGTTCACATAAACACCTAATGACTTTTAATATAATTACCTGATTAGTTACTTCTAAAGTATTGGGATTATATGTAGTAATTGCATGGGTTCCAACTGAAAAGACACGCTTATACCTACAAAGAGACACAAGGGCTTAAATTTAGTTTTAAACAAACAAAATCTTATAAAAGAATATATATATATGATATCAACACAAAAGGACCATTTCAATAAATAGAAATGTTACTTGATTAATGGTAACTCAATACAGTTGAATTTTATATTCTCGCATTTTTTAGTGTTCTGACATGTTATTGGTATTAAAATCCACCTACAGCTCCCTTTCCACTGTGAACTATTAAGAGTCCTTCATTTAAAAATTATACAAACACTTTGTAATGTTAGTAAAAATGAAGCTGGTAAAGCACTAGCTGAGAATGGTAGAAGATTCAAAATGGGAAATTTTTATCTTTTTTTTTTTTTTTTAATAAGAGAGGGACAGTGAGAGAGACAGAGAAAGAGAGAAACAACTTTAGTTTTTCACATGGCCTTAGTTGCTCCAACACTCAGTTGTGTACGTGGTGCTGAGGTTTGAACCCAGGTGCTCGTGCTTGCCAGGCAAGCGCTGAAACCTCTGAGCCACCGCTCCAGCCCGGAAATTTTTATCTTAACAAAAAACATTGCACTCTACCAATTCTTTCGAAATATCTCTTCAACAAAAAGATGATAAAAGGAGGGAAAAGTTATGGCCTGCAACTGGCCAGTCATAGCCATATTTGGAATCAATTTCTAAATGCTGTAATTTTATAAAAGTAGGAAACCTATTCCACAAGCAAGATATTTTCACTTTTCACCTCACTTCCTTTAACATATCGGTAATCCTTTACAAAAGGGAGGAATTCATGAGAAAAGTGGAAATTAAATTAGACGTTTAAAGTTGAAGAAAACAATTCTTTGAACATGAAATATTAAAGTGGATAAAACATTTAACTAGCACACAAAATCAAAAACAATAAGAATTTTAGATAAAGAAGTTATCAGCACTGCTGATAAATCAGAAAACTAATGCTACATCTTCTATATAGAAGAAATTAGTTCATTAGGAAAAATCCATTAATAAAATTGATCATATTTACTGAAATATATCTATTTGTAGTTAATATATTTTAAAATTATATATTAGTTAAAATATCCAAATGGATGTTAAATTAAATCAAAAGCCTTTTTGACATCTATAGAGATGATCATGTTTTTCTGCTTTGAATTACTAATATACATAAAAAGCTATACATTACCTTCACCCAACAGCCATTATCATATTCAAAGGTAACATACTAAAAGTAGTCCCATTAACTTCAGGAGAGATCTCAACCCTGAATCAGCACCGTTCACTTGGGGCCTCTAAAATGAGCCCTAGTGGATGAGGTGCTAAAGAGGGATGAGGGCAGCTTGAGGAACCCCAGGTCATCCTGGCCCTTCACAGCCAACACTGGAACCTGCTCAAGTCAGTGAGACTTTTCTGGCTTCTCTCCATTTAGAAAGCAGATGTAATTCCAAAGCACACTCTGAAATGTCTATGTCAACCTATGCATATTAATAAAGCTCTTTCCTCTTATTCATTAAAAAAAAAAGATCTCAAACACGTTTATGTTTATTGCCTTTTTTCCTTCATCAGCATATTATATAAAAATCAAAGTTATTTTTATTTGGGCAAAAAGAAAACAACAGACTTAATTTCTATTATGTATTAATGAAAAAATACTTCTACATTATTAATTTTCCCTAATTTTACATGTCTAAAGTGGAAAACTAAAAAATTAAAGCACTTCCTTCCAACATTCAAACATTCATTTGTTTCTAAAGAAGAGTGAGGATTGGGGAATAAGTGAAGTAGGAAAAGATTTATCTCAACAGCTAAAATGTCAGAAAACTTCAGAGGCTTAACCAATTAATGGGAAATAAAAATCTTGCTCAAATAAATATTTAACTTAAAGTACACAATGAAATTAAATGTTCAACAGAAATATGAATTCACAAATTGTTTTGAAAAATCAGCTTGATAGTCAAAAATGAAAATCATAATCCTGAAATAAAACTATATTTACTTTATTCTTCAAGTAAAAAATATAAGAAATGCCTGAAATATCCTAAAACTTCTGTTATGTGCAGTCTCAGAGGATTAGTCAAGA
>PVKS010027504.1:16403-27551 GCA_004027875.1 Aplodontia rufa
TTTTTTTTTTTTTTTCTAGGTGCTGGGATTGAACCCAGGGCCTCATGCATGCTAATCAGGCACTTTACTTCTATCAACCTTTCTATTCCTCCCTCCTCAGCTTCTGGTAAACCATCATCTGCTACTTTCAGCTTGAGATCAGTTTTTTTAGATCCGACTTATGAGTGAGCTCATGCAGTACTTGTCTTTCTGTGCCTGGTTTACTTCACTAATGACCTCTAGTTTCATCCATGCTGTTGCAAATAACAGAACTTTATTCTCTTTTATAGCTGAATAGTATTCCATTGTGTGTATGTACCACATTTTTTTCATCCATTCATTAGTTGATGGATACTTGTAGGATGTTACCATTTCCTAGTTATTGTGAATTGTGCTATATTACATGAGTGCAAACATCTCTTTGATATGCTGATTTTAATGCCTTTGGATGTATATGCAGTAGTGGTATGTATGGATCATATGGTAATTTTATTTCTAATTTTTTGAGAACCCTCAAAACTGTTTTGCATAATAGCTGTATTAATTCACATTCCTACCAACAGAATACTGAGCTCCCTTTTCTCCACATCCTCACTAGCATCTGTTATCTTTACTCTTTCTGATAACAGCCATCCTCACTGGGGTGATGTCACATCTCTGTGGTTGTGATTTGTATTACCCTAATGATTAGTGAGGCTGAGCATTTTTTTCATGTACCAGTTGACCATCTGTATGCTTTCTTCTGGGGGAAAAATGTCTGAAGGGCTGTGGTCCATTTTTTAATTAAATTACGTTTTTTGGTGTGGTTTTTGTTTTGTTTGTTGTGATTGAGCTGGATATTAATCCCTTGCCAGTTATATAGTTTGCACATATTTTCTCCCATTCTGTAGGTTTCTTTCTTTACTCTGCTGATTGTTTCCTTTGCTGTATGGAAGCTTTTTAGTTTGATACAATCCCATGTGTTTATTTTTGGTTTTGTTTCCTGTGCTTTTGTTCTCTTGTCCAAAAAAAAAAATAATAATCATCATCATCCTTGGCCATTGAATAGCTAGCCTAAAACATTTCCCCTATATTTTCTTCTAGTAGTTTCAGACCTCACAATTCAAAATTTAATCTATTTTAGGTTGATTTCTCTTTTTTTTAAACTGGTAAAGAGCATGTGGATATCACATTTCTCCCATGAACATTTACTGAAAAGGCTGTCCTTTCTCCCATTTTGCTAAAACTCAGTTGGCTGTAGATGTGTGGGTTTATTACTTCTAGGCTATTGTCTACATGCATTTCCCCCCCAATACCATGCTGCTTTGATTACTGTAACTTTGCAATATATTTTTAAGTCTGGTAGTGTAACATGTCCTGCTTTGTCCTTTTTGCTCAAGTTAGGCTTTGGCTATTGAGTTTTATTTGTGTGTGTGGGGGGGGATGAGTTCAAATTTGGGGATTTTTTTTTGTTCTGGTTCTATGAAGAATGTCATTAGTATTTTGATAAAGAGCACACTGAATCTGTAAATCACATCTGGGCATTTTAATAATACTGATACTTCCAATCCATGAACATGGGGTGTCTATTTTTTGTGTGTCCTCTTCAAATTCTTTCATAGATATAATTTTCACTGTCGAGATCCTTCACCTCTTAGGTAAATTTATCCCTAGTGTTTATTTTTTTGGGTAGCCATTAAAATTGGGATTCCTTTCTTGATTTTTATTTGGTGATTAGTTATAAGTGTAAAGCAACACTACTTATTTTTATGGGTTGATTTTGCATCCCATAACTTGGTTGGACTTATGTATTACTTATAATACATTTTTGGTGGCATCTTCGGGGTTTTCTGTGTATAAGATCATGTCATCTTCAGTGACAGTCTGACTTCCTCTTTTCTAATTTGGATGCCATTTATTTCTTCCTCTTGCCTGATGGCTTTGACTAGGACTTCCAGTTCTATGTTGAGTAAAAGTGGTGCAAATGGGCATCCTTTTCTTGTCCTATACCTTAGAGAAACTTTTCAGGATTCCCCCATTCAGAATAATGTTAGTTGTTGGCTTATTACATATGGCCTTTATACTGAGGTATATTCTTTTTATATCTGATGTGTTCAGCATTTTCATCATGAAGGGATGTTGAATTTAATCAAATGTTTATCTTCTGCTTCTACTTAGAAGGTTCTGTCCTGTTGAAGTGGTGTTATCATGTATATTGATTTGTGTATGTTAAACCATTCTTGCATCTCTGGAATAAATCACACTTGAACACAGAGTATAATCTTTTTAATGTGCTTTTGGATTTGGTTGCTATTATTTTGTTGAGGATTTCTGCATCTATGTTCTCAAAGGATATGACTCAAAAGTATTCTTTTCTGTTGTGTCCTTGTTAACATCTTTCTCTTGTAACTCTGTCATCCAGATCACCGCAATCCAAAAAAACTTTCTGATATGATGGCAATGTTCTATATCTACACTGCCCAATACCAAGAGCCGTAAGAAGTTACCAAGCAACTGAAATGTGGATAATGCTACTGAGTTTTACACTTAAATTTAAAAAGTCCCATGTGGTTAGTGCCTACCATATTTGGAGAAAGCACATTCATCATACGCCTGGAGTTAAGTGCACATTAGACCCTAAGTACTACAAGGACTAGTAAAACTCAGGTGTAATCTTTCAGACAAATATTGAGCCCTAAAGCCTGCTTTTTTTTTTTTTTTTTGGTACCAAGGATTGAACCCAGAGGCATCAACAACTAAGCTACATCTCCAGTCCTTGTATTTTTTATTTTGAGATAGGATCTTGCTAAATTGCTGAGGCTGGCTTAGAACTTGCAATTCTCCTGCGCTGCTGGGATTACAGGCGTGCACCACTCCACCAGGCCACCCTGAAGCCTTTCTAAGAACAAACTTACAGGAAAAAAGGAGAATTGCTTTGCTCTTTATTCCCCTTCTCCTTCCTTCCTTTTATGAACACTCCCCATGATTGTCCTCTTCTTTAGAATGGCAGCTGGACTTTCCCTTAAGTATATATTTTCCAAATATTTGTAGGTCATTTAAAATGTCTGTGCATACCACCCTAAAGATTTCAAAGATTTTTTTTTTTAAGAGAGAGGAGAGAGGGAGAGGGAGGGAGAGAGGGAGGGGAAGGAGAGGGGGATAGAGGTAGGGAGAGAGAGAAGGAGAGAACACGCATGCGCACAAGCAAGAGCACAAATCTATTTAGTTTTTCATGTGGCTTTCATTGCTCCAACACTTCACTGTGTATGTACATGGTGCTGGGGTTTGAACCCTCAACCTCGTACATGCCAGGAAAGCGTTATAACTGCTGAGCTACCATTCCAGCCCAAAGATTATCTTAAAAATCCCCTTGGACAACAAATTAAGAGATTAAAACTGGAATAGTAGTTCACATACTAAATATTAGTACCAACACCTGCATCAAAAAGACTTTGTTATTTTTCACTGTCCTAAATCAAAGGACAAAGATTCCATGGATTCACAGAGGTATATGTATCTTTATCTTTGAAACACTAACTGCTACTAAAGTATCCACTATTGATCACAACAGACAATAAACGTTTGAAAAATAGCTAAAGTATCCAATGTCAATTTGCACTCAAGCCTATGATCCCTTAGTTTACAATCAACTTTAAAGGAGAATACAAGTCAGAGAGCAACAAATTTTATATCAATTTTTATTCATAAAGTTCACATTTTTCTGAAGGAAAATATTATAATTGCTATCTGCAAAAAAACTGCCATTTATAAGTTACAATAATTTAATTTGCAGTTCTATGGATTTGAGATGAATGTTAGCTAGCAAATTCTTAAAAAATTATCATAGTAAAATAAGTTATGGTTAGAAAAATACAGCCATATAAATTAAAGTACAAAACAAAGACAAAATAGATGAGAAATTTATGACAGATGATGACATCTAATGTAAATAAAAATGAAAGCAATATCCTTTCTCCCAAGTGAAAAATATTCACTATTGACTTGACTTGTACAATACCCGTTACCTTTTTTATTCAGGAACCAAAAATTTACATATGCCAATATGGAAAAGGCATTTTCATAATTCACAGATTGAAATATAACAGCTTATTTAGAAACATAACTTATGTTATCCAATAACTGTGGTGTTACTTAAAATCAGGAAACTAACGCTGAAAAAATGAATAAGTTCTTGAGGCAATCATTTTATCTGTAGGGTATTTTTCTCCCACAGCAATTGATGGCAAAGACAAAAATAAATAGAAAAAAAAGTTGTGCTAACAGTGCTGGTAGAGGTCAGATCATCTGAAAGCAAAGGAAAGCCAATGAAGCAAAAGCTGAGGATATAATTATGAATGGGATTCGATAGAGATGCTTCGGTTTGGGGTTTTTTTTTAATGTTTAGATGACCTATAAAAATATAAAAATTGTACATCTTCATGGGGTATCATGTACTGTTTCAATTCAGGTATACATTGTGTAATGTTTAAATTAGGTTAAACATATTTATTTCCTGAAACATTTATTTCTTTTTTTTTTCTTTTTTTGTGGTACTAGGGATTCAACCCAGGAGTGCTTAACCAGTGAGCCAAATCCCCAGCCTCCCCTTCCTTTTCTCTTTTGAGACAGAGTCTCACTACATTGCTGAGGGCCTTGCTAAGTCACTGAGACTGGATTTGAACTTTGAGATCCTCCTGCTTCAGTCTTCTAAGCCACTAGGATGACAGGCATGCACCAGCATACCTGCCATTTATCATTTGTTTATGGTGAAAACTATCAAAATCCTTTCTTCTAGTTGTTTGAAATGTATAGTATACTATTGTTATCCACAGTAACCCGACTGTGCAATAGGACAGCAGAATTTCTTGCTTTCATTTAACTCTAACTCAGTAGGCATTGATCAATGCTCCCCTGATCTCACTTATCCCCAGGTCTCTCGTAACCACTATTCTATTTTCAACTTCTATGAGATCAACTTTTTTAGATTCTACCTATAAATGAGCTCATATACTACTTGTCCTTCTGTGCCTGGTTTATTTTATTAACCATAATGATCTCTAGTTCTATCCATGTTACGGCAAATGACAGAATATGGTTCTTTTTTATGACTGAATAATAAATTGTTCCACATTTTATCAATTCATCAGTTGATGGACATTTAGATGGAGTCATTTCTGGGCTACTGTGAACAATGCTGCAATGAACATGAGAGTGCAGATGTCTCTTTGACATATTGATTTCATTTCCTAAGGGACTGCTGGATCGTGTGGTAGTTCTAATTTTCTGAGAACCTTCCACACGGTTTTCCATAATGCCTATACTAACTTACAATGCTACTAATAGTATAAGGACTTTCTTTTCTCCATATCCTTGCCAGTACTTCTTATCTTCAATTTTTTTGATAATAACCTTTCATACTAAGGTGAGGTGATATCTCTTTGTGGTTCTGATCTGCATTTCCCTATTGATGAGTGATGTGGAGTATTTTTTTCAGGTACTTGAGATTTTTTTAATGGTCTGGAATTTAACTTACATTCAAATATACTCCTTTGTTATTTTAATTTCTGTAAATAAAAATGTTAAAACATCCTTAAATTTTCTAATCTTTATGAATACTGCTTTCTCCTTCAAAACAATTTTTTATAACATGATTATTTTCATGTCATCACTCCTTCCACCTGTTAACAAGAAAAAAGAAAAAAAACTAACATGTTAGAACAATTCTATATTAGGCATTCCAGAGACTGAACCAATACTAAATCAGCACCTAACTCTGTACTAATATGGCAGTTAATAAGACCAACAGTCATTTAAAGAATTTTCTCCTAACATTTTATTATTATTTATTTCAGACATCTAAAATGACTTTTGAAGTAGCAAGAGCTAACATTCTTCTCAGTCATTCTCTGAAAGTAAATTTCAGGCCTGGATATATTAGTAACGTATAAATGTTGATACAAAGAGATAACCACAAGAATACTGGGTCACAATCACAATGTCATACTCTTCTGCACAGAAAATGTATACCATTCAGTTTTCTAATAGTAGGGAATATTTAATATTATTTTCTTTCAGTAAATTAAGGAGAAGGTTTGGTTCTCAAATTCTCAATGGCATGAGACCTTTATTACTTTCATTCATTCATTCATTCATTCTGGTACTGGGAATTAAAATCAATGGTCCACTGAGCTACATTCCATTTTTATTTTTTATTTGGAGACAGACTTTTGCTGTCCTTGAATTTGTAATCCTCCTGTGTCGGTAATCTAAGTAGCTGGGATAACAGGCATGTGCCACTGTGCTCAGTTGTCCGGTTGTATATTACTTTTTTTTTTTTTTTTTAAAGAGGGACAGTGAGGGAGAGAGAGAGAGAATCAATTTTATTTAGTTTTTTTCATATAGCTTTCGTTGCACTGACACTTCATTGTGTACATGAGTGCTGGGGTTCGTACTTGCATCCTCACGCATGCCGGACAAGCGCCATAACTGCTGAACCACAGCTCTAGCCCCTTTGTGTTACTTTTTCAAAAGTTCCTTCAGTGGCCTCAAAAAAGCTAATCAAACTAAGAAGACAGCTTTTACATTATCCAGTCTTAGTCCAAAGCTTACACTTTTCTAACACCAAGGCTGGCTAGTTTTAATTGTTCACTGCTATTAAAAGGGAACTCATCTTCCCTAAAAGCAATTCTGTTCATTTCCTAATTCTGTAGACATTGACAACTGATCCCCAGAACTAAGCTGATATATACTTTCCCCAAAATTTAACACTCTCATCCAAACTCTCTTTCATCATCACATACATAAAATCTATCTAATTCTTCCTTCAGTCAGATGTTTAATTTGCATCTTATTTCCTAAGTTAAACATCTACTTACCATTTTTAAGTTGTTTTGACCTTCAACCTTTCAAAGCCTTTAGGATCCTCATAGAACCTAGGATTTTTTCTTTTATTATTAAATATTTGAAAATCCAATTATCTGAACTAAAATTTTAGTCCACCTAATAACTAAACACAACTGAATTGTACATTTCCAAAAAGAGAAGATCAGGGGTAAGTGCTGCTAAAGGAGGCACCACAGCTTAGTGGTTAAGCCCATCACATCTGTGTCACTTTGCCTGGGTTCAAGTATTGCCTGAACCTCTCACTGATTATATAATCTCTGATAACTTGATGAGACTCTCTAAGCTTCAGTTTTCCCAAGGGAAAGATGTGGAAAATATATATGCTTACTTAAAATAAATAGTCCAAGTAAGAGGATTGGCACAATTATACAGTCAAATTATGTTGGCTATTCCTATTGCTATTATTCTGTGGCATGACTAACAGTGGAAAGGGGGAGGAGATTCCAAAACTCTAATAGAATAAGTGATTCCATTACAATTAGTATTATTACGTTTGAAGTAGTCACAATGCCTTTAGCAAATTCATGCTTAAAGCATAGAATGAAATGAATGGGCAAACTGGCCATTCATCTGGCCATATCAGCAGGATACTTGTTTCTGATCAATTTCCACTTTTACCTAGAAGGGCTCACTCACATCAGAAGTTATACTCCTCAGAAAAGGAAAGAATGAATGGATAGGACATACTCTACCAATACCCATCTTAATAATCCAGTAAGAAAGATGACCTCCCTCTTTCAGAGGAAACAAAGAGCATGAAATAACATTATTTTGAGAAGTCATGAAATATAGTATTTTGAGAACTCAAATTCTGTAATACAATGTCCATACTTTTTCCAGCTCTAAGATTCCCATAAAGATATGATCCAATTTGCACTTTAGGGTGGAAGATGTTCAAAGTCCATATTGCCTAATAATAGTAACAGAGAGTTACACAAAGAAAACACAAAGAGAACTTTAGGTCACACTCTTCTGAGCTTTACAGGCTGGTAGGGTCAAGAGCTAGAATAAACCAAGGAAAAGACTTCTCAGGATTTGTAGGGTTACTAGAATTTATGAGGTAAGAAAATGCCAAGCAGCCAAAGAGAAGGGGATCTCTTGTATAGACCTTTCTGTTTTTTCATAGAAGGGCATCAGAAATTCACTAACTTCACTTTCCCTCAATTCTTCTCTCAATGTCCTATATTCTGTATTAGGATTAAAATCCTATTTGAACACTAAGATGCTACTCAAATTCAGAACATTTGCTAAAATTAATGTATAAAATATTAAATTGATCCATGGATAAGATTTTACTCATAATTTCCATCCAGAAAAATTTAAAGACTTCTATTACTATGACATTTTTCCAAAGTAAATTCTGCACTTCTGCTTTAATTGAAACATAGTTACACCTTCCTTCCTCTCTGAAATGGCTTGCTTAGGCCAAAAAGGAAATTTTACTATTTTGTGAAAGAAAAGTGCTCGCCCCCTCTTCATGAAACCTACTCTCCCTTCTTGCTCTTCTCAGAATGAGCATGTAATTAAATTATGTATCTACTCTATAAAGGGGAAAAATAAGAGAAGAAAAGTTACTCTGCAAGACAGAGTCTATGCTGATGGTGAACAGATCTGCATTAATAAAAGTATGTGGATCACATATATTTGTACTGAGAATACATGGGGGTTATCTTAAATTCAGGCATATGAAGAAAAATATTTATTCATCTTTATTGCCACCATCAATAAAACTTTTCTGAAATGTTAGAACTGGGTTGGAACATGTGTATACTCACGTAGTCTCTTAAAACTGAGGCCCTAAGTCCCACAAAATCACATGTAAAATTTGTTATACATAAAATATTTCTAGAGAGACAAAACAACAAAAAATTCTATTTTTTGGTCTTTTTCTATACTAACATTGCTGATAGTACTTTTAACCTAGACTAGAAATAGACATATAAAATAAAAGTAATAAAAGTTTCAGTGTGACATAATAATGTACACAACCCAATGAAACAACTATCTGGAAAATGTAGACTATTTTAGAGAGATGTTAAAAGATTCAAGGTATATACATCGAAAATAACAAATTATTATTGAAAGAAATGAGTTAACACTATTAAGATAGAAATAGTCTCCTAATTGATTTACAGATTCAATGCAATCCCTACTGAAATCCCAGCTACCTTTTTTTTTTGCAAAATTAACTCACTCTAAATACTTTCTAGTATTTCCTATGAAAATACTAGAAAGAATATTCAAGATTATCTTAAAAAATAACCAAGTTACAGACTCATACTTCCCAGTTTCAAATCAGTACAGTTACAGTAATCGATGCAGTTATGGCACTGGCATAAAGAAGGCTACAGGATCAATGGAACAGAATTAGAAGTCCAAAAATAAACCCTTATATTTATGTTCAAGTGATTTTTGACAAGACTATGAATAATTTCATAGGGAAAGAATAATAATTTCTACAAATGATACTGGTACAACTAAATATTCACATGTAGTGAAATGAATTTGGATCCTGACTTTACACCATATACAAAAAATAACTCAAAATTAAGGCTATAAAACTCTTAGAAGAAAACACAAGAGTATAACTTTGTGACCTTGGATTGGGTAATGGCTTCTAAGATATGACACCAAAGTTGTAACTATTAAAAAAATAAAAATTAGATTTCATCAAAATTAAAAACTTTGTGGTTCACAGAATACATTAAGTAAGTAAAGGTTATACATGGTGGTGCACCCCTGTAGTCCCAGCTATTTGGGTAGCTGAGGTGGGAGGATCAATTGTGACTAGGGATTCACGACCAGACTGAATAACATAGCAAGAACCCATCTCAAAAAAAAAAAGAAAAAAAAATGAAAGGACAACCCATACAATTTGAGAAAATATTTACAAATCATGTATCTGATAAGAAAGTTGTATTCAGAATATATAAACTCTTCCAGCTCAACAATAAAAATATAACCTTATTTTAAAAATAGGTAAAAGATGTGAACAGACGTTTTAGCAAAGAAGATATACAAAAGGCCAACAAGCACATGAAAAGATGCTCAACGACATTAGGCATTTGGGAACTGAAAAATCAAAACCATAAGATACCCACCAGAATGACTAAATTTTTTTTAAAAAGGCAATAATATAGACTGGTAATAATGAAGAACAACTGGAACTCTTAGATGTTGACAGGAATATAAGATGCAGTCAGTACTTTGGAAAGCAATGTGGTTATTCCTCAAAAAGTTAAATCAGATAACTCACTCATTGGGATATATCCAAGAGAAATGGAAATATATATTCACCCCAAAATTTGTACATAAATGGTCACAGAAGCTTTATTCATAACAGTAAAAAAATGGATACAAAATTGTCCACCAAACGATGAACATACAAATAAAATGTGGTATATCCACACAACATAATATTATTTGACAATTAAAATACTGGCACATGCCAGACATGGATGAGCCTTGACAGTGTGAAAAGCCAGTCAGAAAAGACCACATTTTGTACCAGTCCATTTACATGTGATGTTCCAAATAGGCAAATCCAGAGATAGAAAGTAGTTTAATACCTGCCATGTGCTGAGAAGAGAAGGGAAAAGAGGAATAACTGCTATTCTCTTAAGCAGTTTTAGAGGAAGTATTTTTTTGAGTGATGAAAGTATTTTAAAAACAGTGGTGACAGTCAAAATTCTATGACTATATTAAAAACCACTGAATTGTACACATTAAAAGGGTGAGTTTCATGGTATATAAATCATAACCTAAAGCTGTTATAAAAACAAAAAAGTTTCAACATGTGAATGGAGAGAAGGAATTATGCTAGTAGCATAGATTTATCTGTGCTCCAATTACAAAAAAGGGGAAATAAAAGAGGACTGTCTCAAGTCTTAGTCACTATTCTCTAAGAACATTAAAAAAAAAAATGTTTCCAGATGATTTTAATTACTGGCAAGCTCACAAAGCAAAAAGTATTGCATTAAGTTTGTTCTTTAGAATTAATGCATAAGTATGCTTATGATGAATTAAAAACAGAAGTTATGATGACTGCAGTAATCTGTCGTTCTTTAAAGAAATAGAAAAAGCAATTCTCAAATTCATTTCAAACAACAAGAAACCAAGAATTGCCAAAGCACTACTAAGCAAGAAAGATGAAACAGGCGGTTTTGCCATTCCAGATCTAAAACTACACTATAGAGCCATAGTAACAAAGACAACATGGTACTGGTATCAAGACAGGGAAGAAGACCAATGGAATAGAATAGAAGACCCCGAAACAAATCCTCAAAT
>PVKS010027505.1:0-27438 GCA_004027875.1 Aplodontia rufa
GTTCCACTGGTCTTCGGTTCTGTTTTGATACCAATACCATGCTGTTTTTACTACTACAGCTCTGTAATATAATTTCAGGTCAGGGATTGAGATGCCCCCTATTTCTTCCTTTCTATAGAGTAGTGTTTTGGCTAGTCTGGGTCTCCTGTTGTTCCATATGAACTTGAGAATTGCTTTATCTATATCTCTGAAAAATGCCATAGGTATCTTGATGGGGATTGCGTTGAATCTGTAAATGGCTTTGGGTAGAATGGCCATCTTTATTATATTGATTCTGCCTAACCATGAGCATGGAATGTTTTTCCATCTGCTCAGATCTTCTGTAATTTCTTGACCAAAACCATTCTCAAACTGAGTAACTACCCCCCCATACATAAATTCCATTCAGTTTAAAAGAAATCTCTCTAGCCAGGTGTGATGGCACACACCTAATTCCAGGGACTTAGGAGACTGAGGCAGGAGGATTGAAAGTTCAAGGCCAGCCTCAGCAACTATGTGAGGCTCTAAACAACTTAATGAGATCCTGATTCAAAATAAAAAATAAAAATGTCGGGGGATGTGGCTCAGTGGTAAAGAGCCCCTGGTTTCAATCCGTCGCACACAAAAAAAAGAAAGAAAGAAAAAAGAAAAAGAAAGAAAAGGAAAGAAAGAAATCTCTCTAAAATGAATCAAAACATATTCCCAAGAAGTTTAAAAATTAAAGAAATGGAATAAGACAAGACAGGCAATTTAAACAATGAGATATCAGGTAGTCATAGTATGAGAAAAGTAGAATGTAAAGTTCAAAAAAGAAGCCTTAAAGATAAAACAAACCATATGTGAAAGATAAAATACATCATGAAATATTCGGGATTTTTTTAACCAGCCAAGCAATTTCTTTGAAATATAGAAATGGCATTTTATAAATATTAAGAAAAAATGATGGTAAGATAATTAAATACACCTGTACCTTTGACTGGAAAAGTCAACAACAATTAAGATAAGGATGAAAGTATTACAGAGTAATTGTTTTGATTTATGCTGGGTAGTTTATAATAAAGAAACACAGCTCCCTTCCAGCTCTCACGAAAGTCATAAAATCCATCTTTATGAAGCCACAATAAATATCTCAATAAGGTCTAAAAAATAAATGGATAGATAACATTTCAGAGCTTGATACAATAAAATTAAAAGTTTTAAAATACCAATTTAAAACTTACTGATATTCTTTCAAATAACCAGAGTGAAAAAGAAATCAACTCATTATCTTAAATTAGTTCAAAAGATAACAAAATTTGAGACTACTGCATATCACAATGTATAGGATGGAGTCAAAACTGTACATTAAAATTGATGACTCCCATACATCATTACTCAGCAAAGTGGAAAAAAAAAATAAAGGGATAGGTGGGGGAGGGGAGAGGGAGGGAGAATAGGGAGGAATCTAGGGAGACCATCAACAAAGTAGCATACTCTACCCCGAGAAGAATCCAAATAATACTTACACAATCATTTAATTCTGGAAAATCTACAATGTAATTAAGCATTTATATCACTTATAGGGGTAAAGTATAAAAGAATCAAGAGACTGGGGTGTGGGCCATGTGGGGGTAATTCTGGTTTAAGAACAAACGTGTATCATATTATTACTTTATATGCGTTTATGATTGTACAATAACTCAACTCCTTAATAAAACATTTTTTAAAAATAAAGGTGGAGGGCTGGAGCGGTAGCCTGGCAGTTACAGTGCTTGCCTAGCATGCGCAAGTACACGGGTTCAAACCCCAGTACCACGTACACAACGAAGTGTCTGAGCAACAAAAGCCATGTGAAAAACTAAATAAAATAAATTCTATCTTTCTCTCTCTCTCTCTCTCACTGTCCCTCTATCTTTAAAAAAAATTAAAAATGAAAAAAACAGGTGGAATCAAAGACAGAATGTATTTTAGTCACCTTGTTCACTGCTGTGACTAAAGGACCTCACAAGAACAACTTTAGGTCCATAGCTTTGTTTTAGGGCTCGTGGTTTCAGAGGTCTTAGTCCATGGAAGGCAGATGAGGCTGAACATCTGGCAGAATGCAAGGCCCCAGGAAGCAGAGAGACAGACTGCACCCCAGATACAAAATATATATCCCAAAGTCACAGCCCCCCCAAAAAAGTCACAGTCTCCCACCTCCTCCACACCCTAGCAGCCCACAGCTACCAGCGAATCCCCTGATGGTATTAACTCACCGATCTATCGTGTTAAGCCTCTCATTACCCAAACATTTCATCTCAGCCTTCCTGGATTGTCTCACCAGAGCTTTTGGGGGACACCTTTCATCCAAACCACAATAGGATGTTAGAAAAAGAATAAATTAAGAAAAACTGACATATTCAAAGCAAAATTTCATGAATTTAACTGATAAATTATTGAAGAGATTAAAAACTACTGCTAAGAAGGCTGAGAGGAAAAAATCCAAAGCAAATAAAAACGACTCAAAATGAGATTTTTCTCTTTTACTATAAAGAACACTGTGTACAACTCCAGGCTAATAAATTTGAAAAATCTGATGGAAATAGACTCTTTTCTAGGAAGAGATAAATTAATAAAATTCACTCAAAAAGACCTGCAAAACTTGACTATTTAAACAGCCAAGAAGAAAAGGAAAATTTGACCCCATCTTTTGTTATATGTCAAAATTAATTTGCTATGAGTTAAAGAATTAAAATACAGTTCTTAAGCAGAAAAAAAGTGTACATGAAGTTAACTTGAGATTGAATAAGCCCTCATACAAATAAGTCAGTGTAAAATCCATTTTTAAAAAAACCTGCAGATTTGACTACACTGATCTACAGCTTCAGTATAAAAAGCAACTTTGAGGGCTGGAGCAGTGGTTCAGTGGTTATGGCACTTGCCTGGCACGCATGAGGACCCAGGTTCAAACCCCAGCGCCACGTACACAATTAAGTGTCAGAGAAACAAAGGCCGGTTGGAAAAAAAAATTCCCTCATTCTCTCCCTGTCTCTAAAAAAAGCATCTTTGAAAGAGACAATTTTAAAAATTGGGGGAAAATGGCTTCATTTTACATGACAGAAAAAGTTAGAACTTAATGTAAACAAGAAGAAATGGACAATCAGTAACATAAATAAAAATTATCAAAAAATGGGAAAATCATTAAACCTCTCATGCGTAGAATTATTAAATTCAAATGAAAATAAAATGTATTTGTTCCTACTGCATGAACCATTTAGGTGAAAATTCACAGTTTCAACGGGAGAATGGAGAAATGGATGCTCTCTACAGAAAACGAACATGACATTTGTTTAACGTTTGTGTAATGTTTTCCAACAAGCAATCTGGTCATTTATATCACAAGCCTGAAAACGCACATATTCTTTGATCCCAGAATTCTCCTGCAGAAATTTACCTAAGGAAATAGGTATACAAAATTACTTAGAGGGATGGATTTTCATTTCAGTATTATTTATTATGTGAACCATTGCTGATACTGTAGACATCCCACAGTAAAGGTAACAGTGTGGCATCCAAACGGTGAAATATGCAAGCATTAATTACACAGAATACTAAATGTCATGAGAAAAAATCCACTGCCACTTAGTTTTAAAGCCCAGTTTTTAACGAAAGAGCATCTCAACGCGCAGCCAACTTGAAATGTTAAACATTCGATGCCAGGTGTCACCTACTGAGTCAACACAAGAGCAGAACCCAGCAATCTGTATTTTTACATAAAGATCCATAAATGATAGAGAAATAAGGACTAAAGTACACACAACGTGCCTATTTCCGGGTAGAAAGGATATAGATATTTTTATGTGTTCTTTATGAGCTTGGGTTGCATTTTCTATAATAAATGCATGCATTATTATATCTATCAGTTTTAAATTATGAGTCATTTAATGTCAGTTAACAACACAGCAATTTGTGATAAAGCAGACAGATAAACCCTAAGGACCAGGGTTCTAAGCAGTTTGCAGACAAAAATTATACAAAATGTTGGTAGACCACACGGTACATCTGAGTGCTAACATCTGTAATCCAGATGACAAGTAATTGCCCACATTTAAACAGTGGGAGATTTTACTTAATAAATAATAACTTCCGTCTTGTCTTGAAAATACTAAGATTTGGCCTCACTGGGCCCAGACGACGGTAACTGGAGTAGAGGAATACCCCTGGGTCACAGCCCCAGCCATTGGTCCTCCTCTTTAGACAGCTGTCAGGTTTACGGTTGCCCCACCACTCCCGGCATCCCCCCAGTATTGAGGTCCAAGCCAATGCCTTTTCTTTTTAATCACATTTTCATTGCATTTTTTAAACTGCTAAACTATTTTCACATTACTGCTTAAACTCTGCAGGAAACTGACTCTAATATTCCTTAATTATGCAAAAAAAAAAAATCCTGGTGAACCTGTGCAAAGCAGGGGAGACAAATATTCTACTAACATTTTACAGGTGTGAGTTTCACCCCTGGCTACACTTTGGAACTACCTGGGGAGCTTTTAGAAATTCCAAGGCCCACGCCACACCCCGGATCAATTACATCATTGTTCTTAAAGCTCCCCTGGTAAAACTGCAATGTGTAGCCAAGGTTGGAGAAAGGAGGCAACCCTTAGGGAGGCTGGAGGACTAGCAGGGAGTGGAAGACAGCTGTGATTCAGTGTCCACCTCTTCCACGAACCAGCTGGGCTTCCTTAGTGAGCAACTTGATGTCTCTGAACCTCTGTGCTACCCTCTAAAAAGAGGAGCAATAGTCCCTTTCTTAGAGGATTATTATGAGGATCAAATGGGATAAGGCATTGTGAAGAGTTCAGCCTCAAGCTTGGCTTACACTCAATCCTCTATACATGGAAGCAATTTTTAATATTTCACCAAACACTATTCTAAGTCTAATGGCAGGAAGGAAGAAGAGAAGGACAGGAGCTGCTCGTGATGGTTAGGTGCCATCTGCTACCTGCTTCCTCTCATTATCTAATTTTTTCCTGTTAATAAATCTACCAGGAAAGTACTAGAAAGGGGAAAGTGACATAGCAGATAGGGAAGCATTTTGTGACTGGCAGAAATAGTATGAATGTGCCCATAGGAAAGTCCCTGGGTTGGATTTAGTTGCAATCTCCAAAGAGACTGCAGCTAAAAGTACTTCCAGGAAGTTTCAGGCAAATGGGCTCCCACTAGATGAAGACTAGCCCTCTTCTCTCCCTGTCTCCTGCTCTCTTCCTGCACCCATCACCACGCTCAGCTAACTCCAGGCTTAGCAGTGAGCCTAGCAGTAGGAAGTAGACATTCCCACAGTAGGAAGATCCCAGGTCCTAGTCTTAACTCTGCCATTTATCACAAACAATCACTTCCCTTCCAACTCTTTCCATTCCCTTGTCTCTTAGAATGTCATAATCATCCAAGACTTCACCAACCTCTTAAGGGTTTCATAAGAACTGTAGTGGCCAAAGAAACAGTACAAAAGTTGATAACTATGCCACGCATGAACAGCATTTTCATGCCATGTGAATCCACTTGTTATCCCTCAACTTAATAGGAGAGTCTCATGCGCACTTGGGTTTTCACCAAGGACTCTGAGGTGGGATTTCAGATATCTGCAGGGTGGCAGATAATGATCCTTATGGATACAGCTCACATTTTTCAAAACACTTTCCTAAATAGAACCTTACTTTGATAGTCACCAGATCACCTAGAGAAACACAAGGTGTGAATCCTTGTCCCCTTCTGACATATTTGACAGGATGTATGCAAGGATTGAAAGAAATGAGATTATGAGTAGTTAGCACAGGCATGGCACAGGGCTGCCTGAGTGGTGGTCAGGGTCAAGGTGACCTTTAGCATTGCTAAGCCCTGCTCAGCTCAGTGGGACTATCAAAACACCAACATCTCTTACTTGAGCAAAGACAACAGCTCCCTTACTAATTTCACCACCTTCACACTTAGTCCTGGAAGATGTTCTCCATGTTAGCCATCTTCCAACATCCAAGTGGATTGCATCATTCCTCAGATTAAGAACTTTCATTAGCTGTGCCTTTCTCCAGGACCAAGTGCAAATAAAGTGACTGGTGATTCCTACACAATTATACTTACCCAATTGTTTGCATTAGATAAATTACAGCATTGGTGGAATCAAACATAATTTGACCATATATGTAATCCATACGAAATAATTATTTTATAAAACGTGCTATACGCAGGCAAAGATTTAAAATATATTCCAAAAAATCAATAATTCTGATAGGTAGGATAAGAAACAATAATCCAAATAAAAAGCCTTCTGGTTTTCCGTGTCACTTGTATGGTTATAAACTGCTGAAATGAAGCTGGGCACTGTGGTGCACACATGTAATCCCAGTGAGCCAGGAAGCGGAGGCAGGAGGATCTCAAGTTCAAGGCCAGCCTCAGCCACTTAGTGAGGACCTAAGCAACTTAGCAAGACCCTGTCTCAAAATAAAAAATGACTGGGACATAGCTCAGTGCTAAACAGCCCCTGGTTTCATTCCCAGTACAAAAATATAAATAAATAAAATTGCAGAAATGATAAGGGTAGGGAAAGGGGAAATACTGGGGAATATTGGTCAAGTTATATTGTGAGCACATATGAATATGTAGCAATGAATCCCACGATTATGTGCAATTGTAATGCACCAGGAAAAATTCGAAAAAATAAAAGCAATTGGAAAAAATTAAAATTGATGAAAATTGATAAAATGAAATTAAAGAAACCATATCTGACAAAGGAAGCCCTGAGTAGGGATCGTTAGTGTTAAATAAATACTCAACATTCACTTTCATACATGTTGAAATGCTTGTGGGCTGAAGCCCCCAGGCTCCAGGGTCCTGAGTCTCTCGGGTCTACCTCTCTCCCCAACCACCTCACCTCTTCTCTCCGAACTCTGTGTCCCAGTCCTGGTCTGGATTTCCTCCAACATGTTGCTCTCCCTTGTGCATCTGGGGCTTTGCACGTGCTATACCCTCCCTGAAACAGCCCCACCGCTCAGACTCTTCTCACGTCCTCCCACTCTGCTGGCCTAACCCTTGGCACTTCTTTTTTTCATCTTCTAGCCCGCAACTTAAACACCACTTCCTCCAAGACGTCTTCCCAGTTCTAAAGTAGGGCAAAAATCTGTCATATGCTTCCCATCAGGGTACTTTCACCTTGGCTGTGATCAGTCATTGACCTGTTCACTCCTTTGGGTGGTAAGCCAGGCATGGGAAAAGATGATAACCCCAACATCTAAGAAAGGATAAAAAGGGGGAGGGGTAGACCTGGAGCAAGAAGATGGAAAGGACAGAGGGAAAGAGGGAAGGAAAGCAACAGTCTTGCTATTTAAGGTTCCCTTCCTTATTTAGGCCCTTGCTTTTTCTTCATACGCTTCTGAGAAGAATTAGGGAACCAACAAATTGAAACAGAGAAACATTGCTGAAAAGAGAAGTTAAAGCATGAAGATTTATTCTTTAAAAATCAATATCTCTTTGCAGTCTTTGAAGGTAAATGGATGGCAATGGAAGGAATCATGCTGAGCAAAGTTAGCCAAACCCAGAGTCAAGGGTCAAATGTTTTCCCTCATTTGTGGAGGCTGGAGCTAAACTCAGACTTGGGGGAAAGGTTGTCAGATTCATGTATTAGACCCAGCAAAGGCGCAGCAACACATATTCTAGGGGAACCATAGATATGTTCGGGGGTGGCATGTAAAGACTGGGGAAGGGAGAAAAAATTAATGTTCTAGACACGAAATAAATAAAAACAATAAAATTGTTTCTACAAAAAAATAAAAATAAATCAGTATCTGTGCCTGAAAAAAATTTCTCATGGAAATTAAGAAAAACATCAAGAGTCATACTGTCCTCTGAGCTAAAACTTCTCTATGAGAAAACTGCTTGAAACAGCCTAAGCTTCACACAGAGAGAAGCAGAGGAGCAGAGAGCCCTCGCTGAGCTGTCAATAATCTGCCAGGGAGGAGGCTGCAGCACCCTTTCTTTTGTGTCTCATGATAGGTAGCATGGTCTTCACCTGTGCCTACAGCTTTGTCCATCTACACATGCTGTGCACTGATCAACTGCTGTCAGGATCCCAGTGACTTCCAGGGGTCCAGTTGACTCCTGAGCTGTGTGTATTCCCAAGACCTAACAGGCTGCCTGGCTTGTAATAGATGCTCAAGAAATGTTTTCAGCATGAATGAGTGGATGGATGACCTCCATCCATATTCCTCCTTGAATAAGCTTCCCACCATTCATTCTTTTAGTGAATACTTATTATATGCTGGATAAGTACCAGATAATCCTTGGAGTCTATAATCTCTTGGAGAGGGTAGATATTGAGCAAGTGTACTCAGTGTTTGAAGAGAACGCTCCCTGTGAATTTGAAGGCAACAGGAGAGTAAATTAGAGCTGAAAGTTATATAGGATTTCACCAGGCAAATGGAGGGAAAGTGGAAGAGAAAGTTCTAGAAAATATGAGGACACATGAGAAGGTTCCAGATGAAAAACTGTGACCCTGTAGTAGGCAATGAGGGATCCCAGATCCCCAGGCCTGAAAGCCAGCCCAGTGCAATGCTGGGGTTTCTGTAGGTGTCTTAGCAGGGAAGCCCTTCCTTCCAGTAAAGCCCTCTGTGAACACCAGCAGAGTAAAACATAAAAATGGAGCTACACTGGTTGAAGCCACTATTCTGTTTGCCCAGGGAGGAAAGTATTTTATCTCAGGACTTCTCAGACTTCACTATGCATGCAAATCACCTGAGGATCCCATTAAAAGAGATTTAGGGGGCTGGTGCAATGGCTCAGCGGTTACGGCACATGCCTGGCATGCACAGGAACGTGGGTTCGAACCCCAGAACCATGGACACAACGAAGTATCAGAGCAATGAAGGCCACATGAAAAACTAAATAAAATCGATTCTCTCTTTCTCTCTCACTCTCACTGTCCCTCTTTCTCTTTAAAAAAAAAAAAAGGTCTGGGTGGGGCCCCACATTCTCCTTTTTTTCTTTACTTTTTTTTTCCTGAGATCTCTCCCCAGTTTCTTTTTTATTATTATTTCATTTTTTAGATATACATGACATTAGAGTATACCATGACATAATTATAAAAGCATGGAGTACAACCTGTTCAAATTCAGTCCCAGTATTGCCCTTCCTCCACCCTTCCTCCTACCCCCTGCTCTTTCTAGATATACATGCAATAGAATAAACAAAGATACAATTACAAAAAGCATGAAGTTTAACATTTCAGTTCAGCTTGTGCATTTCTGACCGCCCGAAGGATGCTGCCACTGGTCTCCCAGGACGCTTTAAGAAGACCCCAGACACTTGTTGGGCAATTATCTAGGACCCAAGAGAAAGCCACAGATAGTGAAATGGCCTCTCCAGATCTGAGTGGAAGACTGGAGTGTGTTCCTCTGTGTATAAGCTCCTTCTAGGGTGGCACTTATCAAAAGGCAAGAGATGACAAGTGTTGGTAAGGTTGTAGAGAAAATAGTCACCACACTCTTGGCAGGAATGTAAATGGCACAGCCATTGTGGAAACCAGCAGAGAGATTCCTCAGAAACACTACAGCATCCAGCAATCCCACTTCTGGGTATCTATCTAGGAAATAAAGTCAGGGTTTCAGAGAAATACTTGCATTCCCATGCTTATTGAAGGATGAATCACAATGCCAAGATATGGGAACACAAATGTCTGTCAACAGATAAAGAAGCTGTTACCTATATACACTTACAATGGAATATGATTCAGCCCTTAAGAAAATAAAAAATTCTGCATTCGTGACAACATGGATGGACCGTGGAGGACATTATGTTGAATGAAATAGGCCATGCACGGAAAGACAAATACTGCATGATCTCACTTATACGTGGAATCTAAAACAGACTCAGAAGCAGGGAGTAAAATGGTAGATGCTGAGAAGAGGGAACATAGGGAGACATTGACAGCGTGTATAAAGCTGCAACTACACAAGAGGAGCGAGTTCTGAGTGCCTAATGCTACCATAGTGCATACTTGAAATTTGCTGACAAGGTAGATCTTAAGTGTTCCACCACCAAAAAAGTAGATAAGGTAACAGCTATGATAATTAGCTTGATTATGGTGGTCATTTCACTATGCATATCAAAACATCACATTGTACACCATAAATGTTACAACTTTGTCAATTAGACCCAAAGGAAGCTAAGATGTTTATATACTTGTGGGTCTACAGGTAAACCAGGGACATCATCCATCGTAAGGGTCTGGATGTTTCCCTGCTGGTGAGGTTGTGAATTCTTGCTCATATCTGCTTCCATTTGTATATGTGAGTATGTGTGCATACCTCAACAAATGCTCACAACTAGAATAAGACCAATGGGCACTAAAATAGTTTCTAGGAGCTACAGCAGCATAATCCGGATTTAGAAGAAAATAAATTATTTGATCTGTCACTCTGATGTCAGCAGGTCACTCACAATCCACCTCCTGTCCTGTTATTTCAGTGCCATGGATGAGAGAGACGAAGATGCTCAGCGGAGGCTTCAGGGTCTTAGAAAAGAGTGAGGGCAGGGGGCTTCATGAGAATCATCTCTCCACCCATCTTGGTTCAAAGTTCTGCTATATCTGTGGGAGTCTAAAGATGACACATAATTATAGCATCTGTGCCTGGGAAGCAGAGGGCTAGGACCACCTTGAGATTGCGGGACTATATGAAGGTCCCCCACCCCAAGCTGGCAACCCCGCCACAGGTTATTATGCCTGACACTGTGCCATTGGAGTTTGTGTGCTTGTAATCTAAAGATTTACAGCCTAAAGGATTTTCATTCTTCTGTGTGGGATAATACTTTAAGCTGTTAGCTGGTAATTCTTTAGGGAGTTTGAAGACCAGTAAGCGAAAGCAACGCCTTACAGAGTGAGACCCTGGATATGAGCTATTGGTTTTGTCAAACCCCAAAAAAGCAAACGTGATCCTTGGCAGTATGAGCAAGAGGGTACAAATTAAAAGAGATGATGATCCCCGAGAATCAGAATTGACAGAGGACAGAACGATCTAAAAAGACAAATCTTTGCTACACTTCTCCACTATGGGAGGTCCTGTAGTGGCTGCCGTTGCTCTCAGAAGACCCAAGTGATCTTCAAAGGACTTGTGGAGTCCTGCTCCACGCAGCCCTTATTTCCTGGTGTTTTCCCATTACCAACTAAGCTCTGGCCTCATTCACTCTCAGCTCCTACCACCTCCAAAGCAACATCCTCTCCCCAGGACCTTTGCACCTGCTACTCCTCTGCTTGGGCTGCTCTCCTCCTCTCTTTTCACCTGAACAGTTCCTGTTCACCTTCTGAGTCTCAGTATCACTGTTACTTCCTCAAAGAGGCTCTCCATGATTCTGTGACTCTGCCACCCGTGCGCCTTACCACCCTCTTCCAACCCATTACTACAGTAATAATTGCTAATATTTTCTAAGTGTTAACAACATGCCAACCTTGGTTCTAAATAGTCTCATTTATTAACTACTAATAACACTGATGAAGGACCTGTTATTTTTCTCCTTCAATGGATGGGGAAGTTAAAAACTAGAAAGATCAATTTTCCCAAAGCCAGCAATTGGTAAGTGGTGGGGTGGAGTTCACCCACCCAGCCTGGCTTCAGAATTGCTTACTCAGCCCTATGTTTTCCCCACTATGTCCCAAAAGCCAGGAACCAGCCTGGCTTTTTCAGCCCTCTGTCATCAGCACCCTGCATAATGCCTGACACATGATAGACAATAAACACTCGTTAAGTGGATAATTAGGGTGAGGTCCTAGGACAATAACCTGGGTGATGAGATCTAGGAATTAGATCATAAGGAAAATGGCTAAGGGAGAAGAGGATGCTTCTTAGCTAAAAGATGCAGTGAGGACCAGGAACATTCAGAAGAAAACATGTCTTCTGAGTGGCTACAGAAGATAGAGCCAGAAACAATAGGGAAAAAACACAGAAGGGAGGCTCAAATGAAAAGACCATTGCTTAGTATTATGCTCAGTAAAAGGAGAGCTTCCCTTAGGTAGGGAGGGCTGCTTCACAGCAAGAACTGAAGGCCAGGTAAACATCTGAGAGGAAAGGACGCAGAAGAGTCAAGCTTCAGATGGGAACTTAAGCTGACTTGCTTCTGTGTCCCCCCAACCCTGATATTCTAAGACCTCTGAATCCCCCCACCCCCTGCAACCCCTCATTCCCTGGCATTCCAAAGGAAACATTTCAACATTGTCATAACTGGCTCCTTGCTGAAAAGAAAAAAAGGAAAGATGGACTCAAGTCATACCAAACACAACAGAAAAATACAGACAAGCCCTTTTCTGCCTTGGGAGCCTCCAGACCGAAGGAAGGATCGAAGTTGCATGAAAAAACAAGGCCACCTCCTAACCTGCTGAAACTGCCATGGAACACTTCCACAACTCACTGCCCTGCCTCTCAGAACACAGCACTTCTCCTGGGGACAGAACAGACAATCTGGTGTTCCTCGAAGCTTATGGCTAAGTAGTTTTCATTTGCATTTAATTGAATAGAGCAGGCGACAGAAGGGTGCTTCTACTGGATGACCTTTCAGGGCCTTCCCCACTTATATTTTGATTTTATGAATTGAATTAGGTTGAATCATAGCATGTCAGAACTAGGAAGGAATTTAAACATCATCCCCCTAATCCCTTTGCCTTATAAAGATTCGGGGCCTCCCCCACTTATATTTTGACTTTATGAATTGAATTAGGTTGAATCATAGCATGTCAGAACTAGGAAGGAATTTAAACATCATACCCTCTAATCCCTTTGCCTTATAAAGAAGGAAATCCTGACCCAGGGAGAAGTAGTTTGTCCAAGGTTGCACAATAAATTGGTAGCAAAATTGGAACTCAACCACTTGTCTCCTGACCCCTAATTTACATTGTACTGTGCTCCAGTTCTCCAAGACTTCAAAAGTTGGTGCTTTCCAAGTTTAGACAGGCCCTATGTGTCCAGCTTCTGTGTCACTCCTATGGTAAATCCTAACCCTAGTCTGACTTAACTCCTGGGCAGGAATGAACTCACGCCTCTTGAGAAACCTTTGTACAAGGACTAGGCAATTTCTTTCCTCTCATCCAAGCCAGAGGAACTGGAACTGGAACAGAATGGAGACCAGAAAGGCAGACACCTACCATGACACTTCCATGGCTCTCTAATGGCTATTTGAGGACTCAGTGAACCGGCCTTCACTGTTGCACTGGACAAAATAAAGATGTCAGCTGGGAACACTGGAAATTACCTTTTAAAGATCTGCCAACCCTGTGACTCCACAAATACTACTCCCTGATTCAACCATGGTAAAATGAAAAAAAAAAATACATATATATAAAAAATACGTACATATATATACAAATGCATACATATGTGTATATATAAATACACATATATACGGAAATGCTTAATTATATTTGTATGTGTGCATACAAATTTACTCACACATTTGCTGAGAAAGACAGTCCTATATACTGAGATTTTTGTTCTTCCTTCACTTACAGTCATAATGTACCCTTTATTTTTTAAATGATGATAATTAGCTTGTGGTTTTGTTTTTAACATTCCTAGCAGGCCAAATGACCATTGACAAACAAGTTATTTAGGTCTCCATGAATTTCTGTTTTCCAAGTTTTCATCATCTGTTTTCAGCCAAATTCAAAGCTTGAGCATCGCTAACACTTCTCCCACCCCAATGCTAAAGCTACTGTGTCATCCTGGGCAAGTTGCTGAGTTTGAGCCTCTATTTTCCTACCTGGAAAATGGGCACAGTAATCCCCACTGGCTTCCTCGTAGGTAACCTTTATGAAAGTGACTGGACTGTAAAGGGTTGACACAGCAGATGCAAACTCTGGTACCTGCAGGGTGGGCAATGGAGCCAGGAAAGCCAGCTGGGTGTGAGTCGACAGACGGCAGCTGCCACTCAGTCTCAGAGCTGAGAATGCAGTGAGGCAGGGTGGAGAGCAGGCAAACCAGCACATTCAGCATCTGAAGGGAGGAGATGGAGGCCCTGGTATTATGGTCTGAATGTGAGGTGCATCCCCAAAGTGTGACAACTTGGGAAGGCTGAGGTAAAATGATTGGAATATAAAAGCCTTAGCCCAATCAGTGAGTTAATCCCCTTATAGGGCTTAACTGGCAGCTATAGGCCGGTGGGATGTAGCTAGAGGAGGTGGGTCACTGGGGACGTGTCTTTGGGTATATGTTCTGTATCTGGCGTGGAGTCTCTCTCTGCTCTGCTTCCCAACGTGACGCCTTGAACTCCCTGCTCTATGGAGCCATTGCCTGTCACCATGCTGTTCAGCCTCACCTCAAGCCCAGAGGAACAGACCTGGCCTTCCTTGGATTGAGAACTCTGAAACTGTGAGTTCCCAAATAATCCTTTTCCGCCTAAAATTGTTCTTGTCAAGACCTTTAGTCACAGCAACAAAAAGCTGACTGAAACACCTGGCCAGTTTTTGATTTGCAGTTAACGTGGGTCCCAGTGTAAACACATAGTCTCATTTTCAAGACCACTGGAACTTTACATTTCTACCTGTTATCTTTTGAGTAGTAAATTTTGACCGCAGATTCAAACTTTAAAAATTGGGACACACAAAATATAATACGTGTAGATTGCCTGCATGTGAACCTTGGGTCTCAATGACTCTTTTCCTAAAAGTCCCATGGACAAGTCCTATTGTTAGGGGAGAGACAGATGCAAATGGTGGGAACAGGACATTAAGAGAATTATTCTAGAAAATGGGCCCATTGTGCTACATCCACATGATTTCTTTTTCAAAAAGCGATTTACCTGCAGCCCTGTCTGGCCTAAGTGAACAGTCTATGTCACATTTTTCACCAAACTACCTGTTATCTGCAGGAGAAATGCAGGCCTGAAATAATATCTAAAGAGGAACCCAAGTTACCTTTGAAGAGGGGAGATTTTTGTGGCTAGATTCTGAAACTCAGGGAAATAAGGATAATTCCTCCTAACCAGAAAATGTGTTAGAAGATATGGTTAAGAATCAAACTAGAATTGGTTAGCATGGGCCAAGGTGACCTAGAGTTGCCATGGCAGTGGGGACTTGAAAGTCTGATGTCACCTTGCTGTCAGTCAAAAGTCAAGATGTAGACCTGGATGGGACTCTCTGGAAACTTCCCAGGGATCCCCAATAAAACGAGTTCAGGAGAGGCACATTGTCCCTCTCCTCTCCTCTCCGAGAAGACTCACTCTCTCCCTTGAAAGTGTCCTCTTTCCTTTTCCCCATCCTTTCAATAAACTCATTCCTGTTGTTCTGAGTGACATGTCTGAATTCTTTATAATTTGATTGCAAGATGTGAAGGGGGACTTCACGCTGCCTCAGTTTTCTAGAAGGCCCCAGCTCCATAGAACTATCAGTAAATGCTGAAATCCCTTTCATTGCCTACAAGAGCAACATAGCCAAGACAAACATAAGCAATACAAACCAGCCCCTGAGAATCTGCACACACATTTCAGAGTGAGCAAGATAAAACTGGTTGAGAAAACACTCCAGGAATCAGGACGACACTCTGTGAAAGCCAGCCTACTAGTTTAAATCTGGATCACTTCTCTGTCCAACACGAAACACAATTTCCTCAGCCTAAAAAATAAAGTTCAGTTCTACATGTCTTGACTACTTAAGTATTGCATATAATTTGAAATTAGAAAGGATGGGAAATACATGGTAAGATTACTATTCCCCCAATAATGACGATAATAATGATAGCTAACTGCATGCTGGGCACAGCTCTGAGCTCTTTAGATATATTAATTTAATCCTTGTGACAATCCAATGAAGTAAAAACTACTATCATTAGCATTTTACAGCTATGAAAACAGAGGACCAGAAAAGTACAATAAGTGCCCAATGTTGCACAGCTAATAAGTGCGGCACAGAGAGCCAATTGATTACAACCTTCTTTCCTGATGAGCCTGAGAATCTCTTTCAAGAGATCAACCCAAGAAGCTCAAGTTATCATGCAGGTTAAAATCTGGTTTCCCACCTCAAGCCCAATATAATAGCTGGCACAAAAGAGGTCCTGCTGGACTGGAGCAGTGGCTCAGCGGTTATGGTGCTTGCCTGGCATGCGCAAGTACACGGGTTCAAACCCCAGCACCCATGTACACAACTAAGTGTCAGAGCAATTAAAGCCATGTGAAAAGCTCAATAAAAATTGATTCTCTCTCTCTCTCTCTCTCTCTCTCTCTATCTCTCTCACTCACTGTCCTCTCTTTAAAAAAAAAAAAGAGGTCTTGCTACTTTTATGAAAGATTAGCTCCCTTCCTCCTACTTCATTCATTGTGAAGATCAAACCATGGGATAGGTATAAAGCAGGGCCATCTCTCCATCACTTTGGGTCAGATAGTTCTTTGCTGTGGGGACTGTCCTGTGCACCTCAGGGTGAGTAGCAGCACCCCTAGTCTCTACCCACCAGATGCCAGCAGCAAGACTCATCTATCCACTCCACCCCGAGCTGTGACAACAAACAATGCCTTCAGACATTGTCAAGTCTCCCCTGGGGTACAACATTGTTCCTGACTGAGAACCCTGGTGTACAGTGTGATCAGACAGATTCCTCCCCTCCACTCATCCTCACAGTAACTCCCCCTTCTCTGCTTCTCACAGCTGCCAACCTCCACCCTGCAGGGCCAGGTATCTCCACCCCAGACTGTGGACTAAGAAGCATCACCTCAGGAAAACTGCCTCTTGCTGTTCTGAAACACAACCGGGGAATTTTCCATTTCAGGGGTTTTAGTGTTAATTCCTGTAGGAAATAGATGAGGTTTGGGAAGCAACAGCTAAGACAGGAATGGGGAAATAAAAGTTACACACTATACTACTTAGGCAAGAACAGTGGTGTGGAGGGCTCAGTCAACACGGGCACTAAAGTAACTCTTAGGGGCTGAGGGCGTGGTTCAGTGGTACAGCACTTACCTAGCATGTCCAAGGCCCTGCATTCCATTGCAAGCACTGCAAAAAATAATAATAATAGCAGCTATCAATAGTAACAGTCTCAAACCCATCAAAGTTGAAATTTCACATAGGCTGGGGGAACCATAAATATGAAGGTAGAGAGAAGAGAGGGAGAATGGGAGAGAGGGAGGGATTAGAGGAGGTCATCAATGCAACTGGGAACTCTCATCTCCCATGAGAAGCCAAACTATACAGGCAGACAGAGAAACTCAGAAATTTCTAAGATTAATATACATGTATATGCTCATTTCTATCTATAGCATGGGGGTATTACAGAGGAGATCTGAGATTGGGGAATGCATGAAGTGAGGAGATCCTGGACTAGAATTGGCCTTAATTTATTGTGTCAATATCTATGTATCCATAAATATGTAACAATGATTCCTTCCAATAATAAGACTATGTCAAACAAAGAAAAAAATAGTAACAGTCTCACATTATCACTTCATTCAGTGAATAGTCTTTCAGTAACTGCTAGGTAACAACACTTTGGTAATTGCTTTATACACATTATCCTACTCCTGAGACTTACAAGGGGGGAACTATTATTACCACATAGGCAATACCCAGATCAAAAAACTGAACTTCATTGAAGTTAAAAGAAAAAACTTGCCCAGCTCAGGCTAGACAGTGGGGGAACAGAAGCAAGCTGACTGCAAACTCAGCATACAAAAGGTAGCTTGGAACAGTGAGATGAGATTCACAACCCAGCAGCTCTACCATTTACCCCTTAAGAGCCTGGAGCCTATAACTCAACTTCCCTGAGACCCAAGGTCCTCGACTGTAAAACCAGAGACCAAATCAGAGTCTGTCTGGCTCTAAAATTCCATAACCTTCATCAATTATCTCTCCTCTTCTTAAACCTTCCTCCAACACAAGCGATGGTAATTTGTCATTAAATTAGGAATTTAAAAAAAAATGTTCAACAGAGGAAAAAAAAAGATTAACTCTCAAACTGAGTGTTTCCCATTATAAAACTCCATTTTCTCACTAAATACCGGATTAATGTTGTTTAAATTGTGTTGCTGGAATGACTGGGGGAAGGGAGAATTAATGAACTTCTACTAAGCAAAAATGTTCATCAGCTGGGGGGAAGTGCTAAATTAATGAAGAAGAAACACTAAAAAACAATCACACCGAGCCAGCTTTCTTTAGAATTATATTAGCAAAATGCAGTGAAATAGCAATTGGTTCAAAGTGGAGAACAAAAGAGAACAAAGGAGGAGAAAAGCAGCGGCCTGTGTATTCACAGCATCCCCGAGCTGCAGAGCAGGAGGCAGCCCCTGGTGAATGCACCCTTGAGAAGCGACCAAAGGCAACCACAGCCAGGAAGGGGTTTATATGTAGCATCTCATCAGTCCTCAGGAGCAGGTGGCGTAAGCAGGGATGCTTGTTTCCTCGCCACACAGCTGGTAGACAGCAGAGTCAGGATCTGAACCCAGACCTAACACCAAATCTTGCCCTCACAACCTCCTCGCTGTACCACGACACTTCGGTCGGCCTGTTGGAGCACCTCTGTGGTGTGGTACTCGCTACATCACAAGGTGGTCAGATTTCCTGGTAGAGAGCTCTTTGCTAAAAGGCATAATCTTAAATTGAGCTGAGGATGTGTCCTGGTGACTTTGTCCAGAAAACACCCACAACCCCAGTGTCCAGGACCAAACATCTCGCTTTTCCCCATGGAGTCCATTGGAGAGTGGAGAGTTAAAGCTACGGATTGCTCGGATGTTTCTGCCCTCCACGATAAACATCCTCCTATTTTTTCTCACCTCCCATTCTCTTCCTTGGTCCCCATTTGATGGGGGCTCCAGGCCCCATATATCTGAATCACCTTCTTCAAGATGCACTTAGATAACTGAACCCAGATTTCTCAGTGTGTCATTGCCAGAAGAGAACAAAGCGGACTCTGTCTCCCTTATTCCAGGCTTGCTGCTTCTGTTACTGCATTCACATCCCATTAATACCCTGCCTTGGCAGATGGGTCACATAATTGGTTCACAGTGGGCTTGCTCTCAAACAGCGAAGAAATCTCTAGACCTTTTGTACACGTGGCTCTCGACTCCATTTCTCAATAGTTGATTCTTGGACTGGAATGCTGGCTTAGCGGTTATAGTGTTTGACTGGCATGTGCAAGGACCTGGGTTCAAACCCCAGCACCACACACACAGCTAAGTGTTGGAGCAACAAAAACCAGATGAAAAAATTAAATAAAATTCTCTCTCTCTCTCTCTCTCTCTCCCTTAAAAAAAAAGTTGATTCTTAGCAGAATGTAATTAAACAAATCTCACCAGACAAAACCTTCTAGAAAAGCCCAGTGTTCTGTCCAACTCTATGTCCTTTCTATTTGTGAACTGACTAAATGTTGTCAGTTGGTCCAACAGGAATTACCACCCAGTTAATCAACAAAATCATCACTAACCGTCTTATGCCCTTAGTCTTTGTTTTATAAGACATGTTCATATTAATAACAAAGGTTACCATTTTGATCACCAGTTAGAAGAGAGACACACCAGGCAAGTGGATTATCCTAATGCTTAAGATAATACTACAAGTTTGACATTGACATTATTATTTTCCCTTTTCCAGATGAAGAAGGCAAGGCACACATGATTTTAGCAACCTGTCCATGTTTTCCCAACTACCTTAAGGCGCTTTCTCCTGAGATTCAAACCCAGCTCTCCAAGATCCAAGGCTCACACTTTTCCCCACACAATGGCTGTGAAGTTCAAAACATCCTTCCTTGGTACATCAGGCTGACTTTCTCTCTACTTACCCAACTTCTTATTTGATTGTCACAAACATCCTAAGATGCTGGGACGGGGAGACCAAGAGATTTATCCGAAGTCTCAAAGACTGGTCTTCTGAGTTCTTATCAGTTCTTCTCTCCTTGTCCTAGATCCAGATGCAGAGTGCCCCTCATCCTGCATTATTAATCCATGTTCTTGTTTCTGACTGAGACTCTCAAAGCTCAAAGGACCTCTACAGGTCAGAGGGTTGGAGAGGGACAAGTCACATCTCCTGCAGAGAAAACTGATCAATCTCATGTCGACCTACCTACTCTCAAAAAAAGAGAGAGAGAGCAACTGATCAGCCACAGCTGATAAGAGGGAGGTAATTTAAAGGTCAAATGCAGGCTGGATGCCTATCTGCCCTTCTTTCATGACAAATGTGTCTGAGATGTGAGTGCAGGGAGATGGTGATATTTTAAAGAGGGTAGCTTTCCAGGTACACTGAATTCTCACAGCCTGGGGCAACCCCTTTTTATAAAGTGCATGCCTATGAGTTACAAAAGGCAGAATGATGGGGAGGAATTCACGCTGGGACCGCAGGCAGGGAACCAAGAAGAGGCACTGAGTGTCAGCACCAGCTGCTGGTCTTTGGGTCCATTGCAGATGGGCAAGCCACCAGCATGTCAATGCTGTAACCCAGAATTGCCCCTTGGAGTTCTAATCCCACATCCTCCAGTGGCAGACTTGTAAGAACTCTAAGAAAGCAAAGAGCCAGACAGGTTACTGTCAGTTTGACTCTACTGATACTCCCAGCTCTTTCTGAAACCTGAGTATACCAGGGAACAGTCTAAAGATCAGCCATCTAAGAGACCATTTTTCAAACTGGGAAACCAAGGCCCAGGGAAATGAAGCAATGTTTGGAGCAGAGTCCAATCTCGAATTCAGGACTCAGAGATTCCAGTTAAGTGGACTTTCTACCATGACATTCTGGAAACCCCATTCTTTTCCCTATTAAAAAAAAATACAATATTCTAGAAACTGACTTTCAAACTATGTTCCTTAGAACCATAACACTTAGACAAAGAGGCGCAATTGGACAATGATACAGGACTCTTATCACTCAATGACAGTCTGTGCTTGTCTTGAACATCTGGTAACAGCATTAACTAATATTTATTGAGCACTTACCATCCAGAACTATGTGTATCATCTCATTTAATACTCCCACAGAGTCTGTGAGGCGCCTGTTAGTTTTATTCCTATTTTAGAGATAAGGGAACTGAGGTATGAATTAGAAAGATTAAATATTGGTTCAAAGCCACACAGCCAGCAAGAAGCACAGTAGGGTTGAGATCCAGGCCATCTGACTCAAGGAGCCTCCAATGACCTCACAGTCTCCTACCAAAGGACAATCTTCTTTGAAAAAAAGAGACCCACGAACCTGAAACTATGAAAGTGCTACAAGAAAATAAGAGGAAACACTTCGAGACATTGATGTGGGAAAAGACTTTCAGGATAGGAACGCAAAAGAACAAGCAACCAAAGTAAAAACAGACAAATGGAATTATATCAAACTAAGAAGCTTCTGCACAGCACAGGAAACTTAACAAAGTCAAGAAATAACCAACAAATGGGAGAAAATGTTTGCAAACTATTCACTTGACAAGGGATTACAGTCCAGAATATATAAGAAACAAGAAAATTAACCCCAAAAATAATCCAAGTACAAGATAGGCTGTAGATCTGAATAGACATTTCTCAAAGGAAGACATACAGATGGCTAACACATATTTGAAAAATACTTCATCTCAATGATTGTCAGGAATATCATGGTGAGTTATCATCTCACCCCAGTTAGAACATCTATCCTTAAAAAGACAAAAATATATATATATAGCAAATGCTGGCAAAGATGCTAAGAAAGGGGAATTCTCCTCCAGTCTTGGTGGGAATGTAAATTAGTATAGCCACTATGGTTAAAAAAAAAAAAATATATATATATATATATATATATATATATATAGAGAGAGAGAGAGAGAGAGAGAGAGAGAGAGAGACTAAAAATAAGTTACCACATAATCTAGCAATTCCAATATTGGATACATACACAAAGGAAGTAAAATCATTATATCAAAGATTTACCTGCCCACACATTATTTACTATCACTATTCACAATAACCAAGATAGAGAATTAACCAAGGTGTCCATCAAGGAAAGAACGGATAAGGAAAACGCAGCATTGTGTACAATGGAATATTATTCAGTCATAAAGAAGAATTAATCCTGCCATTAGCAGCATCATGGATGACACTGGAGGTCATTATGTTAAGTGAAATATGCCGGACACAGAAGACCAATACCATATGTTCTTGCTCATTTGTGGAACTAAAAAGTTGATTCCATTGAAAAATAGAGTCCAATTGTGGTCATTATGGGATAAGAAGAGCAAATGAAATGGAGAATGGAAAGAAGTTAGATAAGGGAGACCATAACACAAGAGGGGAGGAAATATTTATGGTTTCTACAGCACAGCAGGGTAACTGTTGGTTACAACAATCTACATTTCAAAATAACTAGAAGAGTATGAAAGTTCCCAACCAATAGAAATGATTAATGTTTGAGGAGATGGAAGTGCTTATTACCCTAAGTTGATCATTCCACATTGTATACAGCACTATATTCCATAAAGGTACAGAATTATGTCTCAATATTTTTTTTTAAAGAGAGAGGGACAGAGAGAGAGAGAGAAAGAATCAACTTTATTTAGTTTTTCATGTGGCTTTCATTGTTCAGATACTTTGTTGTGTACTTGTGCATGCCAGGCAAGCACCTTAACCACTGACCCACCACTCCAGCCCCACATCTCTATATTTTTTAAAACAGAATGGGACCAACTACCCTCCTATAATTTTTTCTTCTTCTATTTTTTCCCCATTTGAAAGACAGTACTTTGAGGCAGAGGAAATGCAGCTGCCTTCTTTTCTAAGTCCCTCACCTTGTGTCGTGGGTGGGGCAGTCAGCTCACAAGTCAGTCTTCCTCAGGAAGTGCATTGGGGGGCCCACCAATACTGTGCCCTCCACTGGCCTGAAACAGTACCCGAGAGGCCTCATGCTAGAGCCACAGCTCTGTCAGAAAGGCCACTGTGAAGTCCAGGAGAGCTCCTCAGGGCCCAAAGCAAATGCGGGCTCCATTCCTTCCCCTGGTCCATTGACTCTGCAGCTGTTTCATCCACGACAGCTTTGCAAGGTAATGAGGCAACTGCATGCGGGTGAGAAAGTTACCAACAAGCCCGAATCCAAACCTCAGAGTTAATCTCATGTATTAGACCCAACAAAGGCAGAGTAACACATAATCTCAGGCAATTGTAGATATGTAGTTGGGGGGCAGGGATAGAGTAAGTGGGGGAGGGGAGGGAGAGGGAGAATACAGAGGAATCTAGCAGGTAATTCTGGTCTAAGTGTATATGCATATCATATTGTTACTTTAAATGCATTTATGATTGTACAATAACTCAATTCCTTAATAAAATATATTTTTTAAAAATCCAGACCTCAGCTTTGGAACAACCTTCTGTCCACCGAACATTTCCTGCAACTTTTACTTGTCCCTGATCTTTCTTGCTTTGATCCCAAAAATGTCAGCTATGTGTAGGCTACTGAGACAAAGGCTGTATAAAATGCCTGACATACCTATTTCAGGAGGAGTTGATTCTCTTCTTAAAGGTCTCACTCAATTCCCTAACCTCATCTGGAACTTCAGTGGCTGCAGCCCTTTGGATAGGGCCCAAAAAGGACATTCTAGGTAGACATCATCTGATCTAAGACCCAAGTAGGGACATCTGGGACATCAATTCATGCTCAGCTGCCCTAAATAAGTCCAGATAGCCGCTGAATCATTTCATAACACAGCACAGTCCTGAGAAGGTATAGTAAGAGATAGTTAATGACAGGAAATAATGTTCATGACTGTCAAGATGAAATACAATTAATAGTACATTTCACTTTTACATTTTCTATGTGCTTATATTTACACATATGCAAATAGAATATGTGCCTTGTAAATTGTAAATAGGATATTATTTCTGAACTGTGTTCTGTCACTTTTTTTCCACAGCGTAGCATGAACTTTCTGTACTTGCACACAGGTGCATGTGTACCTGCTTAGTGTTAGATGGCCAGTGATTTTATTCTTTCCTATTTCCATATTTTGAGTGGAGAGCTGTTGATTTTGCATGCCTGCATCCTGCTTCTCCATTGAGGAATAACCCATCCACCCACCAATTGTACAGGGCCATCATATTGCTTTCATCCCCCAAAATACTGCAACATGACTCAGGCTGGCAGAGCAGAGTCCTCCCGTCCCTGCGCACAGTGAGTAGCTCAAAGGAGAGTTCATGGTCCAGTCGACCCCGAGACTCCTCTCAAACTGAATATCTGAGCATCGCACAAGAGAGGATTTCACTTTTCCTCTGATATTTCAAGCTAAGAATTATTGGGAAACATTATGCTGTTTCCACTATATATAGAAATCATGCCTTAGGATGAAGGCAAGACACAGCAGAAAGTACAGCCAGGAAGTGGAGAGAGAGCCCTGATGACAATCTGGACCTGGCCATGCCCAGGCTCTGAAATTTCCAGTATGTGACCTAGTAGGTCCTCTTCATGTGAATTAGATATCTGTAATGAGCCCAACACATGTTTTCTAATACAAATTCATGTTATGAATAACAATAAATAAACACAATCCATTCTTCAAGGGTTTTTTGTTTGTTTAGTTTGGTTTTGGTTTTATCTCTGGGGGGGAAGGGGTGGTACCAGAGACTGAACCCAGGGGTGTTTAACCACTGAGTCACATCCCCAGCCATTTTATTTATTATTTTGAAACAAGGTCTAAGTCGCCTAAGAACTAAGTTGCTAAGGCTGGCTTTGAACTTGAAATCCTCCTGCCTCAGCCTCCTAAACTACTGGGATTACAGGCATGCACCACCATGCTTGGCCCATTCTTCAAGTTTTATCAGCGTAGTCCTCAAAACTCTCCTCTCTCTGCTGGTAGCACAAACTTTGTAACCATATTGCCATATACAGTTGTCCCTCAGTATTCAGAGAGGACCTGCTCCATGACCCCTCAGGGATATAAAAAAAAAAAAATCTATGGATGATCAAGTCCTTCATATAAAATAACATAGTATACAAATCCTTTCATGTACTTTAAATCACCTCTAGATTACTTATAATACCTAAAATAATACAAATAGTATAAAAATAGTATACTGTATTGTTTAGGGAATAATGACAAGAAAAAGGTCTGTACAAGTTCAATTTTTTCTAATACTGTCTATTTGGAATTCAGCATGCCCCACCCATCCCCAGCAGGGGGGCATTGGGGTGATATTTCCACCAGCAGTGGTGGTATGAGTGACCTCACAACAGTCGTACTTTCTCATTGGGTTCATTAGAACACAACTCTCTTGGACTTGAGTCTGTGTTCTTGTATAGAAAGATCAAACCCCAAATCACTGAAGGTTAGAGTGGGGAGAAGCTTCAGCCTTTTCCCAGTCCAGTGGCTTTCAAACTGCTTCTACAAGAGCCTGGGGCTGCGTATGGAGGCAAGAGGTCCCAAAGTCCAGTGAGAAGAGGGCAGGTATGCCGAATGGACTAACTCTACGCTCCTGTTTCTACCAGAGCAGTCCCCATTTAATCCATTTAAATATTGAGATTGCAAAAACTGTCCCATGCTCTTTTTTTTTTTCTTCTTCTTTCTGGATAAGGAGTTACAATTGAGGGGGAAACATCATCAAACATTCAAGAACAAATGTATATAAACACTCAGTTATCCAGGGCTAATGCCATGTAATGGATGCCCAGCTTGGGTTCCCAATGTTGCTGTTTCCCCCAGAAGAACCCCTGAGTTAAATGGATATCTCGGGAGGTCAGAGATCTCCTTCTGAGATGATTACCCCATATTCCCACCCTCTAGTCTCCTAAGTGTTCTCCCTAAGCCCTCCCCCACCCTGTCCCTCACCCTATGCCTCCAAGTATCCTAGGGAGTCATCTCCCTGTAGCGTTAAAAAACATACAATTTGAAGTTATTATTAGCTTATCCCATGCTCTTTTAAAAAGAAGTCAAATCCCAGACCTATCCCAGTCCCCTTGTTTTATATGAAGAGATACCTTTGACCCTCCACAGTTTTTGGAAGGCCCATTACAGTAATCTCAAGCTGTGGTCCATGGACTTCAAATTTCGAAATCATGGGGAGCTTGTTTAAAATGCTAAATCCTTGGGTCCACCCCAGTTGCATCAAAATCTATCATCAAATATGGGAACCCAGTATTTGCTTTTTAACAAGCAGGTACTTAAGTTTAGGCAGCACAACTATAGAGTCCTCAATTTCTAGAGATACTGAGCCCCACACCATCCTTATGTGGAAATGCTATCCATCCTACCAGCTCCCTGCCTGACTAACCCCTGCCCTCCTGGGGAGCGGTAATTGAATGTTGCCTGTTGAGCATAATCCCAGAAAATCCTCAGTCATCAAGCTCAAGCCCCAACAGCTCTTGGTAATTAGATCTTGACTGGGGAGAAGCACAAAGGAATCACACTGTCATAGGATTTGAAGCTTCCTAGGTTCAAGCAGAGGAAGGAAGGAGACCAGGATCAGCACAGGAAAGTGCAGCCGCAAATTCCAAGTGAGGAGGGCAGCATGGGGAGCCACAATATCCAAGGAACATTCCCAGTTCATTTCCGTTTCTCTCAGACCTCCCCCTGCCCATCTGACATCCCACAAATGCAAACACCACAAATGCAAACACCACGGATTAAAAGTCTCTTTCTCTTTGAACAGGCTGAGTGATTAAAGCAATTTCAGTTAAAAACAAAGAACCTCTCCTGATTTTTCTCCAGACCTCTGGAGTCAGAACCCACAGGAGTGGAACCCTGAAATGGATATTTTTCTAAAGCATCCCAGTGATTTTTATGTAGCCAGTCCATCTCTAATCTATAAACAAAATTTGGGAAACCCCAGACTTACACTTTATACTTATACTTATATTTAAAAATACCTGAGTGCCATTTTTTTAAAAAATTATTAGAATAGGAGATGGATTAAAAAAAAGGGTCTACAAAAATAAAAAGAGGGTCTAGAAGGAATAAAATAATTAGAAAATTGTAATCTGCAATCACTAATGAAAAGATGGATCTAAACTAAATGAGAAGTACATGCCAAACTCATTAGGTGAAAGGTCGATGGAGAACTTGGGACATGGTGGGACCAGACCATCTCAGGGAAATTAGGACAACCTGACATTACATGTTCAGTATAAGGTAGAAACAGAAATACAATATACACCAAATCTAAAGTTATCCAACCACACACTGAAACAGAATATAACCATACTCTAGACTTATTAACACTTTACAGGCATAGTGGTAATAAAAGAACAATTTAGCACCCAGAAGAAGTAATCAACTAAATCTATAACCCATGAGGTTGGAAAATCTAGTGAATTTAGACCCAATTTCTCTAACCAATCAATGGCATTAAAAAGAGGGTGGGGATAATATTAGAAAATAATGGAGACTTAAGAGATATTACCCAATATTACCTGGTTTAAATTCTGATTTCAATGACTTATCTATTAAAAGTTTTTGAGTCAATATGGGAAATTCAAATATGACTGGTTAGAGATATATCAAGGGGTTATTGTAAATGTTACAATTTATTTGTTGAACAATCAAACAAGCTTCTAATGAAATAATATAA
>PVKS010027506.1:0-27456 GCA_004027875.1 Aplodontia rufa
CAGCTATCCCACTACTGGGTATTTTCCCAAAAGAGTTAGAATCAGCATATTATAGTGATATGGCTTCCTCAATGTTTATAGCAGCTCAATTTACTATAGCTAGATTATGAAACCAACCCAGATGCCCCTCACTCGATGAGTGGATACAAAAACTTTGGTACATATATACAATGGAATACTACTCAGCCATTAGAGAAGACAATATTATGCTTTTGCAGCCAAATGGATGGAGATGGAAAGAATTATGCTAAGTGAAGTAGACAATCTCAGAGACTCAAGGGCCGAATGTTATCTCTCATCTGTGGAAGCTAGAATACATGGGGAAGCAGTATGTTATGTGGCTAAGCTAATAATAACTTCAAATTGTATGATTCTCAACGATATAGGGAGATGACTCCCTAGATTACTTGGGGGTGTAGGGAGGAGGATGGAGAGCGGGGAGGGTGTAGGAAGAACTCCTAGGAGACTGGAGAGTGGGAATATGGGGGAATCATCTCAGAAGGAGATCTCAGTTCTCCACAAGATATCCAATTAACTTAGGAGTTCTTCTAGGGGAAACAACAACAGGGGAAACCCAAGCTGGGCATCCATGATTTGGCATTAGCCCTAGATAACTAAGTATATATACATTGGTTCTTGATTGTTTGATAATGTTTCCCCCTCAATTGTATCTCTATATACATCTAATAAAAATAAAAAAAAATGAACAGAGGGTAGGACAGACAGACTTTCTCAGGATCAAGTATCACAGATGTTCTTGAAGGGTGAGAGTTTAGACCCTTGTTGTTTAGGGCTCTTTGGACAAGATCTGGGCAAAGGAATTTTCAGTGGACTTATAAAATTGTTGATTTTCCAGCTATGGTGAAGGAGTTCAGCTGTGGTACCCAGAGCATAGGTCAGTGTCACAAATCTGCACACATGGCTAGAGAAGTAGCAGCTGCATTTTACCAAGAGCAAACGAACTGTCCAGAAATTCAAATTAATGAATACAATAAAGCACTCTTTGAATTTTTTTCTCAGGACATGAGCCCAGTGTTTTGCTGGAGTCTAAAGGGGCAATAAAATGGTTGCACATTATTAACAGAAATAGCCGCCAAACAAAAGCTGTATGAATGCAATACCCTGACACACCAAGTGTACAAAATTCTCCAGTGTTAATATGAAGGGGCTGTCCTTAACACAGAGACAGAGGCATTTTGGGATACATCAAAGTCCTGTTTGACCCATGAGATCAAACATTTATGACCAGTGGTTCTCAGTGGTTGGTGATTTTTGCCCTCCATCTCCACATCCCAGGATTTTTTGGTAACTTCTGGAGACATTTTTTGTTGTCACATTGTGTGGTGCAGGTAGGGGGCAGTTGCTGCTGGCATCTAGTGAGTAGAGGGCAGGGATGTTGTCAATAGTGCTGAGCCTGAGTGGAAGTCCCTGTGAAGCAGGGACTTCGCAGGAAGGTCAGGAGTGCCCCCGCTGTGGCTTGTGGGCCCGTGGGAACTTGTTGGCAACACCTTTAGACTGCCAGGATGCACCAGCCCTCTATGCATCCTGCTGGCCCCCACAGCTCAGAGATGTTGAGTAGGACAGGTGCAGTTGTTCTGCACCGAGGGGCTTCCATTTTAACCCCTTCCCACCAGAAGGAAGCACCATGGTGATGCTGGACTCTGGGTGGTGCAAGGGGCTTGCTGTGAGGACTGGAGTAATGGTCAGGGGCAGGTGGCCCTAGCAAGGAAACATGAGCTTCTGCAGTGCTGAGAGTTTCTGTTCTCAGGTGGTCAACGTGTCCAGGCTGGAGGGAGATGATTATCCTGTGCAGCTCATCTACTTTGTGGAGGATCAAGATGGGGAGCGACTCAGTGCCGTCAAGTCTTCAGACCTCATTAACAAGATAGACCTTCAGCGAGCAGCCATCATCTTGGGGTACCGAATCCAAGGCGCCATTGCCCAGCGTAAGTCCCAAGGCTCGTTGTGACAGGGAGCTCTGAATTTACACACGCTGATGTGTGAACAGAAGATTTGTGTCTTGAGCCCTTATTATGACTTGGCACTTATATAAGATGACAGTTATTCAAGTTCATTGGCTGAGACCCCCTTTGCTCTGGGTTTCAGTGGCTTCTGGTTGTGACTGGTGCTGCTGTTTTTCCTTTTTCCTAGTCATGGTGTTAGAGTGAAAGTTAATGCCCTTTCCCCTCCTCCTGGATGATTTCTCTTTTTAAAAATTTTGTCTTACGCAAAATAGTGTGCTTGTTTTGTTATTATTCCAAAATCTCCTGTTGTGTTCTGAGCGTTGGTGGGGACATTGAGTCACGCAGGAAACAGGGAGGTGTACTCTGTATTTATTGGCTTCTCCAAGGTCTTGTAACACAAAGAAGTCCTTGATCCTTACCCTTTTCAGTCCTGTTTCTCTTCCACCCTATCCGCACACCACCCCACAATTTAGAAAGAGGTGTTTTGATCTTTATTTTTGTTGGAAGGTACTTGGCCTCTGCTCCCTGGCCTTGGCTGCTCTCGGTGTCTCTTTTCCAACGCTCAGATTTTTGGAAAATATTTAAAATGAGGAAAAAGGAGAGGCAGGGGAGAGCACATTTCTCTAAATATACATTTGCAAATCAGACTATTTTAATGTTTTTCCTCTGTGATCCAGAGCAGTCCATTTGAGAACTTGGGGGAAACTTGCTCCCCATAATAAAACAAGAAAGAAATGTTTCAGCCTCAGAGGATACTGGAAAACTTTTTACAGGGTGCACGTGAGAGACAAAGCAGGTTTTTTAAAATGACAGCTTTGAAATGGTCCTTGGTAGCAGCGGGTTCTTTGTGAAATCTGCCTTGTCCCTGGAAACTCACCAGGACAGGGCTCTGGACACACTTTCTCCGTTTGATGGAAGACGGAGGGGACAGTGTGAACCACGAGCAGGTTGTGCTGGTGTTCCTGAGGTATGACTGCATGCTAGTGTGTTCTGTTTAAGGCAGAGAGAAAACCATAGCCAAAGCACCTCCCAATACCGCCGGTGGTGGGACAGGCACCTCACTGCTTGGCAGTGGAGTATTGCACCTCTCCTTCCTCAGGTTCACACTGAAAGCCATCTGGGCAGCAGGCTTGGGTTTTCAGAGCTCCTGGTAGAGGGAAGCCTCAGCTCCAGCCTTGAGGCTACCAGTGTCAGGGCCTGGCTTTGATCATCTCTGCCTCTAGTGCTTTACCAGGCTGGAACTAGGAAGAGTGTCCAGATCTCTCAGCTCCCGTAGATGCTGCCTTGGCTTCTCTGTTGTTAGTTGTTTTTGTGTGTTTTTTTTTTAAGAAGTTTTTTTCTTTTTAAGATAGAGGGGAGAGAGAGAGAAAGAATCAATTTTATTTGTTCATCTGGTTTTTGTTTCTCCAACACTTAGTTGTTGTGTACATGGTACAGGGGTTTGAACCTGGGTCCTTGGGCATGCCAGGCAAGTGCAGTAACTGCGGAGCCACCGCTCCAGCCCCTTGTTAGTTGTTTTTAATGCAAAATGAGCTACATATATAAATTATATTCAAGCTAAATTTTAAAATCCAAATGTTTGGCCCATTGTTACTTTTCCCATGTCTCCTTCAGTGTCTGCTCGAGGTCAGGCCTTTTTCACAGTCCTTCTGATTTAGAATGCTTGCACCTTCCCGTCACTCAGGAATCTTACTCGAACATAAACCTACACCAAGAACCTTTCCTTCCTGGATCTTTGAGCAGATACTTTTAGATCCCACCACAGGCATTAGTCAATAAATGATAGGAAGGAGCAGAAGACAGTCCCTGCCGGTGCCCACTAAGAAGGATTTGCAAAGACAGGGCTCGTCATCATAGCCAGACTGGAGGGCAGAGCCGGGCAGTGCATCAGCTGATACGTTTATGTGATGAGGCATTTCCAAAGAATACTGAGACGCCATTCGCAAAACAAAGACAAGAACAAAAGAACGCAGACCCTTGTGAGGCAGCTTTCAGGGGTGAGAAGGCTGGGCAGAGAGTAAGGGTGCATGTGGGTGTCTGTGACTGGATCTGCGGGAGAAGCAGTGAGCATAGCCCCAGGTCTGGCAAGGAGCTGGCTTGGGACGGGACTGAGGTAGGGGTGGGCACGGCGACAGGCAAGGAGCAGCACAGTCCAGGCGTAATATTTGCTTTTACGTGATTTTAAAAATTGACACCTGATATCTTAAATAAAGGAGTTTCAAGGGTTCAAGAGGAGTCCCGGATGAAGAAGTGGAGGCAGTGCCTGTAAACCAAGTGTTAGGACTTTGATTTCTAAATAAACACTGTGAAGCACACTTTAAAAAACAAAAATAAGGATCATCTTTACCATTTTTGAAAAATTGCAGGAGCATATATAGCATAAAATTTTCCATTTTTTTCCCACAGTGCTGGGGATTGAACCAAGGGCCTTGCATATTCTAGGCAAGTGCTTTACCACTGAGCCACATCCCTGGCTCCCCCTACCTGCCTACCTCTACCTTTCTTTCTTTCTTTTTAAATTATAGCATTATAGTCCATTCGTACCCTTTTAAAGTGTATGATTCAGTGACATTAACTACATTCTCATTGTTTGCAACCATCTCCATTATCCATTTCCAGAGCTTCTTCCTTATCCCAAACAGAAACTCTACCCCTTAAATAATACCTCCTCATTTGCCACCCCCACCCGCTGTCCTCTCTGTCTCTGTAAACCTGCCTATTTTACATCCGTCGTGTAAGTGGAACCATTCAAGACTTAGCTTTTTGTGTCTCATTTCTTTCACTGAGCATGAGGTTCTTCAGGTTTATCCAGCTTGCAGCGTGTATCTGAGTTTCCTTCCTGTTTAAAGGTGGATGGTTTTCCACTGTACCGTGTGCCACATTTTGTACATCCATTCAGCTGTTGATGGGTGTTTGGGTTGTTCCCTCCTTTGGCTCTCACTATTGTCCACTACGGACAGTGCCGTCTTGATCATTCTTAGTTGCTGAAGTGGAAGGAAACCATTGCCTGTGTGCTCATGCTGTTCTCCTGGGTCATTTCTCATGGTCTGCAGCCCTGTAATGTATGACATCATTTAACAATTCATTTACTGGATCATTTCCCTACTAGAACCTCTGCTCTTCAAGGGCCTTGTCTACCTGTCTGTCATTGTGTCGTCTTTTAGAACTGTGTCTGGCAAGTAGAAATGACATTTGTGGTGACAGATGCTGTGACACATGCCTGTGACCACTCAGGAGGCTGAGGCAGGAGAATTGCAAGTTAGAGGCAAGTCTGGGCAAATGAGCAAAACTTTCTCAAAATAAAATAAATAGTTCTAGGGATGTACCTCTGTGGTAAAATGCCCCTGGGTTCAGTCTCTAGTACAAAAAAAAAAATGTTTGTGAATGGGTAGAGAAACTGAGTAGCCAGGACCTGGAGGAACTTCCTAATCAGGTTCCTGTGCTCTCCTGAGACCTGGGATGGTGTGAGTTCTAGCTTTGCTGGTACCATGGCCACAGCTGTGTTCTGGATACTTTTTACAGAACTTTTTTTTTTTATATTTTTTTTAGAGAGAGAGAGGAAAAAAAGAGAGAAACAATTTTATTTAGTTTTTCATGTGGAATTCATTGCTCTGAGATTGTTGTGTACGTGGTGCTGGGGTTTGAACTTGCGTACTCACTCATGCTGGGCAAGCGCCATAACCACTGAGTCACTGCTCCAACCCCTACAGAACTATTTTCGGTATGGAAATGTACTATGGTGAGAATTCAGAGGCTACCTAGTAAAAATAAACTAGGAGTCAGAAGACCTGGAATCAGCCTAGCTTTGCCACCAAATTGGAAACCTCAGATGCATTGTCATGATCCCTGATGTCTCCTGCATGGGGCTTTTGTGTTGCCTGGGCACATTTCCTGTCACTGGGAGGTTCTAACCTGTTGTCTTGAGTTAGACATGAGGACTATCTGAGTTTGTCCTGGAAGAAGGCACCTTTAGTTCAGTGCATGGGCTGAGAAGGCATTATTGAGACTGTCCTCGTCTGCAGCTCTAGATAGGGTGAAGAGACCCTCTCCGGAGTCCCAGAGCAGCAACCTGTGGGTCACTGTTGGTGTGGTCATCCCAGTGCTAGTGGTGATGGTGATCATCGTCATCCTCTACTGGAAACTCTGTCGCACGGACAAGCTGGACTTTCAGCCCGACACAGTGGCCAACATTCAACAGCGGCAAAAGGTAAGTTTTGGCCCCACTGTGTTCACATAAGCAATGCTGTGGGACAGAGATGAGTCTAGGCTCTTGACACTGAAAGATGGGAGATGTTGAAGGAATCTTCTGGCTCCAGGGGTGGTGTTGTCTGCCTTTGGGTCTGCTTACCCAAACCCCAGTTCTTCCGTGGTGGATGCAGTCCAGGAGCATGAGGCTGCAAAGGCTTAGATATGAAGTGAGCTCTGGGGTCAATTTGGTTTCATTTCTGAGAAAGTCAGTTGAAGATCATATCCATCCTATGTATGAATTTGGACTTGAATTTGGATGCATTTCACCCCTGCATGTTTTTAGAGAAGAGATGCCAAGGGAATTTTTTTACTTCAGCATATCCCTCTCTTTCATACACAACTCTAGTGAACAGCTTCTTCATTCTCCCATCCACCTATCCACTTGATCGCGGCCACTTGATCATTCTAGGTTGGCAGTACATACCGGAAACATTCTAACTTTACATGCATGAGTGGATCTTTATTTGCCCTTCTTTCAGGGTTCCCAGTTCTTTTTGTTGTTGTTTGAGTATTGATCAGCTGAGAAGAACTCTAGATGATTTTTGTTGGAATAAACAATATCCATAATGTATCAGCAGCAGTTTCCAATTTGGGTTTCTTCGGAGAGGAGCAAGGCAATCTGAGTGCAAAATTTTCTTGATTTTTTTTTTTTGATGCCTCCCTCCACGCCCCCAACTCTACCCTACAGTTTTTTAAAGTTGATTCGCCTACACCTAGTTTGACAGCAATTTTTTTTAGCAGTCCATTTTGCATGTGTTTTTTCCAAAGCATTCAACTGAGTTTTTTTTAAAGTATGTTGTCTTTCTTTCTTTCTTTCTTTCTTTCTTTTTTTTTTTTTTAGAGAGAAGGACAGTGAGAAAGAGAGAGAGAGAATCAATTTTTATTGTTTTTCACATGGCATTCGTTGCTCAGATACTTAGTTGTGTACGTGGTTCTAGGGTTTGAACCCGTGTACTCACACATGCCGGACAAGCACCGTAACCCCTGAGCCACCGCTCCAGCCCATCAACTGAGTTTTTATAGAAATAGCAATTCTCTTTTCACGTGTATGTTTCGACAATTTCTGTACTGTCTTGGTGGTCACATCAGGTTTTGAAGCCAAGAAATTGACTTTGGGTCGGCATCTAGCTCACAGCTGGAGTCCTAGGGAAGAACTCACTGCAAACATTTAGCCCAGAGTGTTTAGCAAGGGAGCAGAAGGTGGTGGTCAGTCTACCATATTAATTAACTTTTACCCTGTATGGATCTTACGAATTTAGAAGACTCAGCCTACTCTGAAAATCTGTTAAGAACAATCAAGTAAAAGGTAAAAGAACGAGGAATAAAATAATCTTTTAACTTTATTCTGGTGATCTCAGTGTAGTTCCGCATATTATAAGCCTTGACCAACTGAATGAAAACACAAGTTTTATTTTAAAATTTATTTTAGTTTTGTAAAAGTGAATGAAGATTATCCCTTTTATCTTAGGAGTTAACCAAAAAAAATACAAAATCTTGATTAAATGTCAAGCTTATGGCTATGTTAGAAGTATTTTGTACATAAATGTTATATTTCTGCTCATCCTCATTTATTATTTACCTAGTCTGCTGAGGTGGTTTTGTTGTTGTTATACCAGTGACTGGCATGGGAAAAAACCTGTGTTGCACTGAACAATTCATAGTGTTAATTTCATTGCGATTGCTTCAACAATACTTAGGGCGATGTTGTTCTCAGGAAAGAGTGTTGTTACAGGAAAACGTTGCCAGTGTAGATGGTTGTGTGTGTAGGCCTTTTCTAGTCCATATTTCCTGACACCCATGCTCCTTGTGGAAGTCTGTCCATTCTGTTGCTTCAGTGAACTATCAGAGGTCAGCACATCTTGGGTTGAAAACAGGATATTCCCCAAGCTTTCTCCTTCTCTCCCTTTTTCTTCTGAAATAGTTCCACATGCCAGATGTTGCAGGAAATCAAATGGATTGAGTTTCAGATGGAACTTCCCCTTCAGGTGGCGTGGGGGTGTGCACCTCCCTCTTTACAGCCTTGTTACAGTGAGGGACTTCTGCAGGGAGGGCCCCGGGAGAACCACATCTTCCCACAAACACTCTTCTCAGGGGGCCATGGTTCTTGTTTTGCTGGCAGAAGAACTCACCTTGTAGATGTTGTCATGGATTTGCAACAGGGATTTGGTTCAAAAACCAACCCATCTACCTCCCCAGCTCTTCTTCTAAGTGTGTGTGGCTGTAGCCTGACCCCTGGGTCATCTGCTGGGGGTTCTCCTGTCCTGTGACCACAAGGTTCCTTTCCTGTGGCCTTTTGTTTTCTCTCTCTGTTCCACTCACCCGTATGGATGCTGCCTCACTAGTACTCTCCAAATCCCTGCAGCAAATCCCAGAACTACAAACATCTGGAGACAATAAATCCACTGATCTGCAACCCACACCCCTTCCCCTTATAATAGAAGAGGACCTCCTCAGATTGTCTGAGAGTAGGTTATTTTTGAAATATGATAAGTGGGAGAGGCCATTCTGTCATGTTGTGAGGCAGGGCTCTTTCCTATTGCCAGTAATAAAGGGAAAAAAATCATGTATCTTTCCTTTATCTGTATTCTCTTTAATCTGTAGTCCAAAGCCATCATTTATTAGTACTGCCTAAAAACCTGCAGCTCAGATCCTGTTCACCCTGAATGGCATTGGCTGGATGCTTCAGGGCATCAGGGAAACTTGTTCCTTCTGATGGGGACAAGGTACACCCACTTATTAGTGTTTAATCATAGCTCCTGAGCAACAGGCACCTGAGGTGCTCCTAAGATCTGCACTGCGGGCAGCCAGAGGGAGCTGCCCCAGGCCATAATCATTGGTTCACTCAGCAAACTCCTGAGTTGGGTGGGCTAGGTGTAGTCACAAACACAAATAGCATGCAGCCACTGCCTTCAAGGGCCTTGGTAAGGGAGAGGAGCAGCCACCCGAAAGCTGACCCATGTCAGGACAAGCAGGTCTTATGGTGGGACCATTCTAGCAGGTGCGTGTGCCTCTGCCTGAGAGCAGGTGATGCTTAGCTGCCGCTGGGAGGTGACAGAGATGCTGTAGAGGGAATATGAATGGCTCAGGAAAGCTGGAGCAAGTTGTAAGGAAAGGCACAGCCCAAACCCAGGTGGTGGAGTGCAGGCTGGGAGGGTTTCAGGACATGGAAGGGCCTGGAAGAGGTAGGTGCTGTAGGCCGTTGGCAGCTGTTGCAAGGTTTCAGCAGGACAGCAGCTTGGACAAGTTCTCATTTGCTGAGATCACTCAGGAGGGCAGTGCAGTGTGGGCTGAAGAGGAGCTGACTGAGGGCTGCTTCCTTCCTGCCAGGGCCTGTGCCCTGTGGCTGCTGGAGTCTGAGCAGGATCCATGTAACACCTGGTGCACAGGTAGCCGCAGTTCACCTAGTCAGCTGAGTGCGACTGCCCTGGTGTCCTCACCATTCCAAGGCCACAGGGTGTCCAGGGTCCAGCTGCAGATAAACAGACGGCAATAACTTTACTTTCTAAGTGGAAGCAGAATGGTGATTACGGGGATTTTGTACAAATTACTTCAGTTGAGTAACATGCTTGCAATGGCACTCTTGACATGATCGCAAAATTCTGTTCAGACAATTTTGGGTTTTGTTCTATGGTTTCTATTGTCATCTTAACTGTCCCTTCCCAGGGAGTCAGGCTAAACCAAGTACTGGGGACTTTACTGTTTCTTGTTCCATCTGGGTCTTATTATATTTATGAGCCATGTGTTTTAACATTCATCAGGCATCTCCCTTGTTATCTGGGGATCTGCTCCATGAGACCTTCCTGACTCCTTGGTGATGTGTTCCAGTGGGGCACAATGTGGCTTGTCCCCTCCATAAAATAGTAAAGAAAGAAAGAACAAGAGCCTTCCTTCTTCAGAAAGAACTGAGCCCTAATGTGCATATTGAAGACTAATTAATTTTGACTCCTCTTTTAAAAAAATACACAGTAGAGCCTGTTTTGTATGTGGATCTGGAGATACAGCACCAGCCAGACTTAATTTTAGACTGTTTTTTAAAATGGAAGACCTAGTTACAGTGGTCCAGAAAATAGAGTTGAAACAAAAGGAGCAAATTTGTGTGTGTGTCTCCTCTTAATTTTTCCCTTCTGCATGTGGATGACTTTTGTGTATAAGCATGGATTAGTTGTCCAATTTCTGTTGTCACAGAAGATGGTGACTTGCCCGGCCTGTGAGAAGTACAAGGATCTAGTGGATATATATTTAAAGATTTTAGCTGGACTCAACACTCAGCCAATGGGGTTTGTATATTTCATTTATGACAATATAATGCTTTAGTTTGGTGCTTCAGCTGACCTTTCTGAAGTTCATTAAGTCATCAAAATATTTATTGAGGGTCCACTATGTGTCACATCCTGTTGCTGACCTAACAAAATGTTGTATCCATATTTATACCCGTAACTGTATCTGATGCCTGAGGACTCGGCTGTTTATATTAACTGCTTGATGTTTCATCAGCCAACAGCAGGAGTAGTGCTGTCAATCTCACTTGTATAGTGTGCTGGTATTTCTTAAGTCTTTCCACATGTGACATCATGTTTGTTCCTTGCACGAGCCCTGGCAGTGCTCGGGAAGCAAATAGAGCCCACACTTGAGCTATGCATGCAGCCATAGAGACCAGCGCTGCTTGTGTTTTTACATCAGTCTCTTTGGAGGCCCTTGCTTTGTTACAGCAAACCCCAGAATGTGTTAAAGAGATTGTTGCCCAGTTCTTAGAAGCACACACTTTCTTACTGGGAAATAGATCAAAAAGGATTTTAGGAAGATTTATTAAATGATGGCAGTGGTGGTTAGATGACTGTTGATTTCAGTTACTCTTTCCTTAGGGGCACTGTATTTCAGGAGATAAAAGGAGGTGCAGCTAGAGTGAAGCAACCTCATAAAATTGAATTTTTATCATCAGCTGTGAGTAATCGGTGTCAAATTTCAATTTTCTAGCTATCTTTAAAAGGCTTGACAGATGGACACTCAGGAATTATATAGGTGGATTTGTACTTTCATTTCAAGATGAAAGCAATATTTATAATTATGCATTTTATAAATTAGGGCAAATGTCAAAGCCCAAGAGAGGGAAGTCCATCCTAATCATTATTGATTTTTTTTTTTAAGCTTAGAAGTTACCTTCTGGCTTGCCTAATTTTTCCCACTACCTGTATATACATAGATGCTTTGTTTTTAAGGTTACAGTTGAATCTTTATGGAAATTTACATCATAAGAAGAAAAAGCATTAGACAAGTAACTGTTGGGTTTCTAAAAGGCATACAGATGATTGTTCATTATGAACCCAGACATGTTGCTGTGTAGTTAATCTAAATCTAAATGAGTACACAGGGATACAAATAAACAGGCAGGGAAGGATCACGAGGAATCCTGAGCGAGAGACTTGCATTAAGTGAGCTGAACACAGTGTCCAACAGTTGTTTGGTAGAAGTTAATGAAAATTTAACCTGAAATTCTGAATAAACTAGTTCAAGAAGGTGTACAGTTCTTCTTAGCTGTTACTGTTTTGTTTGATTTGAAGTAGTAATTTCGATCTTTCAGACACAAACATGGACATTTTCACTCCGTTGTGTTTTAATGCATGACATGGTATTAAGACCCAGACCCAGAGCCAGCTCCCAGGATGCTGGCAGAGCTCCTTGGTTGCTGAGGATGGTGAACTGTGGCCAGGGTGCACTCCAGGGGCATGTTGGTATTTCTCTGCAGATGGTGACTGGATCTTGAACATCCCCCTTCTAAGCTAGAGATAAAGCACAGAGCCTTGCCATGAATTGTCCCCTGGATGAAATGAGATGGTGTGTTGGGATTTCTTACTGCTGTCCTTTTTGCTTTGTTCTCATTGATTCTTCCACAGGAAGAAGGTGTTCTTTGATGGTTGGGAGGTGGGAGAAGTAAAGCTGTTAAATAGAAGCAACGCTGCTTCCGCAGCCTCCTCTGCAGAATATCCGAATTCACAGCATCCCTGACATGGACCGAATGATCCTGTTTCTTGGTCACATTTATCCCTTGAAGAAATACATATGAGACAGGTGACTAGGAAGCTGTACCACAGGGTTATCGTGCCTCCCTGAAGGGGGTCTCCCAAGCATTCTGAATTGTCTTTTTATTTGATGCCCCAGATGTATCTACACCTCTGCACGGAGCACCCCAGAAAGCCACTGCATGGGTTAGAAGGGGTCCTCTCTTATAAGGAGTCAGAAAGGGGCAGCCAGCTCCTAGGAAAATGTTTGTCCACCCCCAGGGGTCCGTGGGTGGACCAATTGAAGATCACTGTGCTAATCCCATCTCATGGATGAGGAATTCATGAGGCGAGAGGGAGGTATGGAGCAGCAGGCTTGGGTTTATGGTTTGCAAAGCAGTGCTGCGGAGCATAGGGCCTGTGACCATGGCCGGTTTCTTGTAACAGGATCTTATTAATTAGAGAACATGGGCCACCAGTCTTTGCCTTTTGTTTCCAAGCAATTCTTTGTTAACTATCTTTACAGTAAGTTTGTCTCCCTCTGGTGGCATAAATCATCATTGCAGACCGCTTTCCTTGTACCATTGATCCTGGATTTCTAGCTTGAGAAATCGGGCACAGCATTGCACGTCTGGAATCCCGTGCACTCCAGAGGGAGGAGGATTACAAGTTTGAGACTGACCTCGGCAGCTTAGAAAGACCTTCAGAAACTTGGCGAGGCCTTGTCTCAAAATAAAGACTAGCCCTGGGGCTGTATGTAGTTCAGTAGTAAAGTGCCCCTGGGTTCAACCCATACAAAAAACAACAGCGAAAAACCCCCAACTTATGTGACACCCCTAAGATACTTATGTCCCTCTTTTATGCATAAAGTTAACATAAATATGATATAACTTTGCTTCTACATGTATGTTGTTTAAAGTCAGAGACTTTGATTGTTGTCTTGGCTGATAGATAGGACTATGCAGCTATGGAATGCAGTCTGACCAGGAGGACTTTGGTACTTTGGTTTGTAGGTGGTGTTCCTGTCAAGGGGATCACTCAGGGTGACTTTTCCAGAAGTTCATTTCTCTGTACCCTGCAAGCTAAATTTAAGGAAGCTCTCAATACTCACTCCTGGCTTTTTTTTTTTTTTTTTTAAGAGCAAGGGACAGTGAGAGAGAGAAAGAGAGAATCAATTTTTATTTAGTTTTTCATGTGGCTTTCATTGCTCTGACACTTCGTTGCGTACATGTTGGGCTTGAACCCGTGTCCTTGCACATGCCAGACAAGCACTGCAACCACTGAGCCACCACTCTAGTCCATTCCTGGCTCTTTGAATATCATGAAAATGGGGTCATCAAAAATGGTTCCCTGAGGCTAGGGATACAGCTCTGTGGTAGAGCTCTTGTCTGACTTGCTGGAGGCTCTGGGTACGTTGAGTGTCCTTCTATCTCACCGCAGGCTCAAAAGTTGAGGCCCAGATCTGTTGGTGTGGGCTTTTGGGTCTGGTTATGGCTTTGGGGTCAGTTGTTACTGTTTGTCCCTGGAGAGGACTCCTGTTCCCAGTGTGAGTGTGGACTTTTTCTGATGGCCTTTTTCTCCATCAGCTTTGTGCTCCCATTATTACTTCTGTTGACCATTCCTTTCTAGAGATTCTTTATTCCTTTGGCTTCTATTATACTGAACTTTCCAAATTCTCCTGTTTTTTGGAAGTCACCTTCTATGTTCTTCCTTGCTTCCCTTTTAGCTCCAAACGGTTAGATGTTCTCCAACCGTATATCAGTACAACCTGTATTCATTTTGAAAAATCCCAGCTCCCCTGCAAGTCACCTTCTGGATAGATGGGTTTCAGCACCACCTCTCAGCCTAGAGGACCCTAAGCTCTCGTCCTCCATCTCCAGCTGCATCAAGCTGCTTTTCATTGGTACTGTTTCTGTCAGCTCAGCTAAGCGTGTTTAAAGCAAAGCCTGTCATGTATGTCCTTGGTGGTCTTTGCTGCAGGACTTGTCTCTTTCCCTTAATGTCACTCCCTGTTTTGGATGCCCTGTCTAAATCTTCAGATTGTCGTTGGTCTTTTGCTCTTCCATTGTCTCTTGTATCTGGTTTCCGTCTCCTTCCTTCTGAGTCTTACTGCTCTCCATTCCTTCCCATTTTCTTGGCAAAGATTGGCTCCAGCCCCTCTGGTTTCATGCAGGTGCCATCACCGGGCCCTCTTGCTGGTCTCTTGAGTCCTGTCTGCTTGGATTTTAGAAATCTGCTGTTTAGAAATATTCAGTGGTCCTCTGATTGCCAGGACAAGCTCTGGACGCTGGCATTTGGAGTCATCTGTTTATGTGTTGGCCTTCTTTCTCTCTCGCCCTCTCCTACATTCTGGCCCCCTCTAGTGCAGCTAATGTGGCCTCTTTCAAGCCTCCAGAATTCTCTGGTCCCTGACACAATCTAGAACATGCCCTTTCTAGCTCTCTCTTTTTATTTCCAAGTTTTACCTGTCCTCAAGGACTGTCTCAGGTCCCTCTTTCCCTATAAAGAGTGTCTCACCATGTCTCTTTCTTTCTGTAGTCCTGTGGCACATGACATGTCACCGTGACAAGGGGACAGGTGCTGTGTTGGAATAATGGCTTTTGTACTGTGGTCTAGCTGTTTAATCCTTGTACTCTTGCTTAATCTTTTGCAAGGATCTGTCACAAATTCTGGGAATAAACCGCCTTGCACAGAGTCGATGTCATAGAGACGCTTGTCTTGGGTTGGGCTGGTGGCCTTGCCGGCAGTCCTGGGTTGGGGTTGTGTTCTTCTTGCCCTCGTAGCCTCTCTTCACAGTGCTCAGATTTCACATTAACCACCTTGTTTATGTGTCTGCCTCTGTGTGTGTTTTAGCTGCAGATCCCTAGCGTGAAGGGCTTTGATTTTGCTAAACAGCATCTGGGGCAGCACAATAAAGATGACATATTGATTATTCATGAGCCAGCACCACTGCCAGGACCTGTGAAGGATCACACCACACCCTCTGAAAATGGAGACGTGCCAAGCCCCAAGTCAAAGATCCCTGCCAAGAACGTCCGCCACAGAGGAAGGTTATTATTGTGCTTTGGGAATTGTTCTCTGTTGGAGAGCATGTTTTTGTCCTCGGGTTATCCATTTCAAGTCTCAGAAGGGCTGAGGATGAGCATTGCCCTGTGTCTGCAGCCTGGGATCCTGATGACTTGCCCAGAGTCCCACGTGGACCCAGGAGTATTCTTACCACTCTGCAGGGCTACCAAAGGAGGCTGTGTGATTCTTTCCCCACATCATTCAAGGTTAGGAATCTGCACCTGTGACAGTTTGGCAGCACCCCTCAGACTAGGGATTGGCCAGCTCCAGTGTGTATGTTCTAGGTGATGAAGATAGCAGGGAGTGTGTAAAAACGCACAGCCGACTGGCATATGCAGCCAGCACTGGCTTCTCTGGCTATGACGTCTTTGCTTTGTCCGCAGGTGACCCTCATCATGTCCTCCTGGGTGCTGTTTCTCAGCGTCCCATCTCACATTGCACAAGACTCTACACAGCTTCCTCATGGCCCAGCTCCCCATTCCTAATGTATTTCCAATACTTCTGTCAAAACAAACAAAAAAGACACATAGAGAATTGCCTTATTTTTCCAAAGTACCAGCAGATCCCCTGCTGCCCTCTGATCCTGTGAGACAGACTGGAGTTCCGTTAAAGAGGACAAAGTTCAGACTCAGGTTTTGTAGAACCAACTTTAGATCATGGCAGCCCCAGGCCTTGGCTGCTCATGCCTCGGATTACCAGCCTGCCTTAGAGCTTCAGAACTCCAACTCCTGATTTTCACTGATAGAAAAAAGTGTGTGGCTGCCGCAGTCTTCATGATTTCTGTCTTATCAGAAAACCCACCCCAGGTGTTTGACCTGGTTTTAAGAATTTAATGGATGTTAGTGCATGATCATTATGAAAGAAAATGAATTATGTAGTGACATGCTAAGAATAAACTGAATTATGAAAAATGATTTAATATGCCAGTAAAACTTTGCAGGGTATTTTTTCCTCCCCAAGCAGTCTCCTTATAAACATTTAGTCCCGTCATCTCAGTGATATGCACGGTATATACTGCTGGCCCTTTAGACCCTCAGGTTCCTCATCCATGGATTCAAACTACTATGAATCAAAAATTCAGGAAAAAATAATGTATTTGTACTGAACATGTACAGACTTTTCTCTCATGTCATTATTCCCTAAAAAATATAGTGTGATAACTATGTACATGGGATTTACCTTGTAAGAGGTATTATGAGTTACCTAGAGATGATGATGATGATGATGATGATGATTTTTGGTACTAGGGATTGAACCCAGAGGCACTTAGGCACTGAGCCATATCCCTAGACTCCTTTAAAAAATTCTTTTTTTAAAATTTTGAGACACTATCTCGCTAAGTTGCTCAGGGCCTCACTAAGTTGTTGAAAGGCTGGCTTTGAACTGGCGATCCTCCTGCCTCAGCCTCCCAAGCTGCTGGGTTTACAGGCATGTGACACTGCGCCTGGCTTAGAGATGATTTAAAGTACACAGGAGGATGTGCATAGGTTAGATGTGAATTTGTGTCATGTGATATCAGGAACTTGAGCATACGTGGGTTTCAGTGTCCATGAGGATTCTAAAAGCAATGCCCCTTGATACTGAGGAATGACTGTATACCTTAGCCTCCCTCAGGGCATCAGAATGTCTTGATTTTTCACAATGTGGGTGAAGCCAGGGAGCCTGAGGAGACAGTGTGCTAACTCATTAAGGATGCCCCCCAGCCCAGTGCAACCTGGGTGTGGGGATATGTTTGATGTTCTTATACAGAACCAAAGCTCAGTGGTGGTCAGTGCCCTACTATTGTAAGTTTAGGAGTCTTATAGAATTCTAGAGTCAGTTGGGGCCGCTGCAGAACTATCCTGGCCTCCTAGGGATTTTTCAGGCCCAGTGGACCCCAAACAAGGCTCAAAGCCCAGATTCTCTTTGCTCCAACTTGTGCTAGGCCCAGATTGCCTGTCTGGAAGTGACGTGGGCCAGCAGCTAGGTCTTAGGCATCCGGAGCTGTGGCCTGTCCTTTCTGGCACTTACTTCCAGCATTTGTTGAAAAGCAACCTCCCACACCAGTTAGTAAACCAGGTTAACCTGTCTGCAGGACGCGGTGACTGAGTGGCATGAATGTGACCCTTGGACTGTTTCATCTCCCCGTTTTGCCTGGGAGCCCGATTTCCATGTCTGAATTCATGTGGCTTTTTTCTTTTGTTCTTTCTTGTTTGCTTTGTGTCTGCAGAGTCTCCCCCTCAGATGCCGACTCTACCGTCAGCGAGGAGTCCAGTGAGAGGGACGTGGGAGATAAGACGCCAGCAGCGGTCCACGAGGGCAAGACCCACAGAGCCCCACAGAGCGGTCTGTGACTCTCCTCCTTCAACACGCTACAAAGAGTCGTGGGATTCCCATAAGCCAGGGTTTTACCCTAGTTGAAGCTCTAAACCTTTAAAAAAAATCTATGAAATGGAACCTTTATCATTTCTGGGGTGCAGTTCTCAGCATCAGTTGTCACCATTGAACATGGTACTGGTGTCTGGTTTGAGGTGAGGGATAGTTGGAGGCTAAGGGTACATCTTAAGATTAGTAGCCTCGTTTCCTTCTGGGTTAGGGTCCAAACAGTCTTCCTGCCTGAAGGACAAAGAGGAGGAATTGAACAGAAACTATAGTCCTAAAAACTGCCCCCAGAATTCGGGGATTTTCTTAGGATTCAAGGATTTCACAGCTGTCACTGTCAGGAAGTTATGTCCAGGCCCAGTATGTTCCATCTGTTGTATGCTCAGCCTCTGTGTTAGCATCTTTGCGCTAGGGGTCGGATAGAGCTTTATAGACCAGGGATGGAGTAAACTTCCCTCTCTTTCTAAGAGGCTCGCCATCAGATTCACATCCTGTAGTAAAGCTGTGCCAAGAGGCCCTCCTATCCTTGAGAGCAGTTTTTGGAGTGATGGCAAGGTAGCTTGACTTTAGTTGAATAGATTGTTACATACATGTGCTCATTCAGTGTTATGTTGGCTGGAGATTTATTTTATTTTATTTTTTTTAGAGGGACGGAGAGAGAAAGAATTAATTTTATTTAGTTTTTTTTTTTAAGAGAGAAGGACCATGAGAGAGAGACAGAGAGACAGAGAGAATCAATTTTTATTGAGTTTTTCACATGGCCTTCGTTGCTCTGACAGTTGTGTACGTGGTGCTGAGGTTTGAACCCGTGTAACTGCACATGCCAGGCAAGCACCATAACTGCCGAGCCACCGCTCCAGCCCCTTATTTTTTTCATGTAGCCTTCGTTGCTCTGACACTTGGCTGTGTATGTGGTGCTGGAATTCAAACCCATGGACTCACGCATGCCAGGCAAGCATTGCAACCACTGAGCCACTGCTCCAGGCCTGGGGATTTATTTATATTTCAGCATTGTGTTTCAAAAATGCAGAAATGATTGACCAACGTCAGGATATTATCTTCAATAATTTGTATACTTATATTTTTCAAATCACATGCTTCTGTGTATGAAAACACAGCACGGACTGAACTGTGTTCTGTAAATGAACAGATTCTGGACTGAAGCCCAAGGGCCTCTGATACCCCTGATGTGTCCCTTAGGCCCTAAGGTTCCTCTGGGACTAAACTACCTCTCCTTGAATCCTTCCAACTGGTTCTCTTATAACGTTAAAGAAATACCCCCTTAGAATAAGGGAAAGAGTTTTTCTTTGGATTCAGTTTCACAGAATCTTAAAAATCAGCCCCATGGCAACAGGTGCTGTGTTTCAGATAGATAGAATTAAGCTCTAGTTTTGATCCTAGGAAAGAAACATTAAAAAAAAAAAAAGGCTCTAGATTTTCTCAATTTCTGTTCATTGCTTACCTCTGAAAATCTGTTCGTTCCTGCATTTAACTCCTTGCAAGAGTGTCACAACCAGTGAATTCTGCCAGGATCACTCTCAGCATATATTCATAATGTAAGCAGAGAGTGCTTCAGCTGCAGGGCAGAGAGCTGACTGTGAAGGAGGGAGGCGGACCAGGTGTCCCTGCAAACAGCAGGTGTCCAGACGCTGCTGCTTTAATTGGAGGGGACACCAATCTGTACATGGCTTGCATATTTTAGAAAGATGGTTTTCTCACTACAAACAGCAAATCACTTTTGAAGTTCTTTTTCTCCTTCACCATAAGATAGCTTTAATGCAGCCAGAAGGTATTTTATTGCTTACATAGAAATTGTTCAATAACATATACAAAAGAGTCTGTGCTGTTCCATCATAGCTTTTTAATTATAATTCACATAAAACCCTCTTTTTTGGGGGGGGGAGGGCTGGAACTGGCTCAGTGGTTACAGAACGCACCTTGCATGTGCAGGGATGCAGGTTCAAACCTCAGCACAGCTTACACAATGAACTGTCGGAGCAACAAAGCCACATGAAAAACTAAATAAAATTGATTCTCTCTCTCTTTTTGTGTCCCTCTCTTTGAAAACAAAACAAAACAAAACAAAACATTTTGCAAGTCAAATGAAATAAAAACTAACGGAGGAAGGAGATTGCTTCAGAATCATTCTCATGGTGTCCTAGGGTCAGTGTTCCCTCCCACCTCTGCAGGTGGCACAGCCACTGGCTTGCTTTAGGTGGTGGTGGTGGTGGTGGTGCTGCTGCTTCTTCTTCTTCTTCTTCTTCTTCTTGTCCTCCTCCTCATCCTCCTCCTCCTTCTTCTTTCTTCTTCTTGTCCTCCTCCTCATCCTCCTCTTCTCCCTCTTCTTCTCTTTCCTCTTCTTCTCCCTCTTCCTCTTCTCCCTTCTCCTCTTCCTCCTCCTCCTCTTCCTTCTCCTCTTTCAGAGAGAGAGAGAGGGAAAGACAGAATCAACTTTATTTAGTTTTTCATCTGTCCTTTGTTTCTTGGACACTTAGTTGTGTACCTGGTGCTGGCATTTGAACCTGGGTCCTCTTGTCTGCCAGGCAAGTGCCCCACCTGCTGAGCCACTGCTCCAGCCTCTGCTTTAGGCTTCTTGGCAAGGCTTTTGAGGGCTGTCCAAAGTCATATGGCTTTTTTGGCCCAACTTGTGCTGCAGCTCAGAGAAGACCACTGCTTAATTTTAGTAAATTTGAGGTTGTGCTTTATTCCCTGCCCAGCTGTGTGGAAGGAAACTGGCCATGGTGCAAGAACCCTTCGGAGACTACCTTCAGAGCAGTTACTCCAGCTCGTGTTAGCACGAGCTGCCTGTAATGAGAATGTGAAGGAGGAGGCGAGAAAGGAGGCACTGCGTGCTGCTCTCAGGAGCCAGCATGAGGGTATGATAAGGGCTGCCATCCTATGTCCCCGCCTCACTAGCTTTTCTCTCTCCCCCCTTTATTGTCAGGAATATATTAAGTAGGTAGGAAATGCTGTCCTTAGGTTGCATATGTGCAAGTATGTGACTTTTAAGAAGTCAAAACTTAATTAATTTGAATATTGCAAACTCCAAGTTCTAGAATCTGTGGGAACAAAGCCAACACTTACTTTCACACATGCTAACGAGTTTGCCAAGCAACTTGACAGCTTTTATGAGATCAACTACACAGGATATTGAGACTTTTCAAGTAATTTTGGAGTACCCATTTATACAATGATTGAGATCACAGGGTTCTCATCTGTGGCTGAGCAGATTCTCAGGGGCCTCTTCAAGAAAGCATTCTGTCATGTATTCAGCAGTGCTTGCTGGGTACTGGGCTGAACTGGAGAAGGAGAGATAAGTGTGATGGCACTTGGTGGAATGTGACTCTGGGTCACCGGCATTAGTGAGGATGCAGTTTGTCCATATTCATCTGCAGATGGGAGTAATAATTCCTTCAAAGATTGCTGTTGCTTCAGCGTTTCAATAACGTTCTTTCCTCTGACATTCTGCTTGGGTGATATTACCCTATGTGATCTGCTATCATTTCTTTTTTTTTTTTTTTTGTCTTAAAATGCAGAAGTTAATTTTTTTCCTTTATAATTTTTAAAATACATGTAATTTTGGTTACAACATGATGTTTAATATATAGACATACTGTGGGATGGTGAGATCAGAGATTTAACATGAGATATTTCACATTTAACTTTTGTTCTTTGTGGTGAGAATGCTTCAAGTCTAATCTTGTAAGTATTTTCAAATGTACAGCATATTGTTATTAATTGTAGTCACCATGATGTACAGTCTGTGTAGTTTAATTTGTCGTTGCTGTTTAAAACTAATATTGAAAAAAGTTTTGTTTTTAATTTTAGAGAGAGGGAGAAAGATTCAATTTTATTTATTTGTTTTCATCTGGCCTTTGTTTCACTGACACTTAGTTGTATATGTGGTGCTGGGGTTTGAACCTGGGTCCTCGCACATGCCAGGCAAGCGCTGTAACCACTGAGCCACAACTCCAGCCCTTGTATTAAACTTTTAGACTTTTTTTCTTGTTGTTATTTCCTAAATGACACAGTAGAGCAAATATTTGCACAGCATTCCTATTTTATTATGTATTTTAAGGATTCTAGAGATCAGTTAAAGTATATAGGAGGATGTACATAGAGTCTATGCAAATACTTTGCCTTTTTTTTTTTGGAAGGGAATTGAGTATTTTCAGATTCTGATAGCTGTAGAGGTCCTGGAACTGATACTCCTTTGATACTCAGTTGGTATTACTCTAGTGAGCTCCCTCACAGATTAGCTCAGAACTGCTATAAGTTTTTTTCTAGAAGTTCTGTGAACTGCTTGTTGACGAGCTGAGCAACTCCAAGATCTTTCTGTCCTTTCTCTGTTTTCTTCCCCTGAAGATTTTGAACCACAGTTAGACAAAACAGCGATTTTTTTTTTACACAGCATCGTAATGATTTTATCACAGCTTTTCCAGGGGTAACTGTAATTTTTAACGAAGCTGAAAAGAGACAATATTTAAGTTCAGATAGAGAAATTTTGAGTACTTTGCCACTGACATGGGAATGTAGTTTTAGTCAGAAGATCTATCTGAAGATTCTTTGTTTTAAGGAGAGAGAGGGAGAGAGGAAGAGAATTCTTTTTTTCATCTGGCTTTTGTTCTTCCTCCACTTGTGTCTGTGGTGCTGGGGATGGAACCCAGGTCCTTGCACATGGCACGCCAGCACTTTACCTCCCCAGCCCACTGTCTGAGGATTCTTTCAGGAATAATCCGTAATTTTGACTCTGCTATTTCTCTAAGATGACGTTATGATTTGTTTTGCTTTCCTTCTGTTCTAGGCCCCCCCTTACCTAGTTCGGGGAACGAGCAGCATTCCTCAGCCTCCATCTTTGAGCACGTGGACAGGATTTCCCGTTCCTCTGAGGCCAGCCGGCGGGTTCCCAGTAAGATCCAGCTGATTGCTATGCAGCCCATCCCAGCACCCCCGGTACAGCACCCCATCCTTGCTGACCGCGTGGCTGAAACCAACAAAATCAATAAAGAGGTATTTATTAACACCCCTGCCTTTTTTTTTTTTGGTACTGGGCATTGAACCCCAGGGCATTCTACCTCTGAATTACATTCCCAATACTTATTTGTTTATTGATAGATAGAGCTTTGCTAAGTTTCTGTTGCTGGTCTTGAACTTGAGGTCCTCCTGCCTCAGCTTCCAGAGTAGCTCGGGTATAGGCATGTGTCATCACAGCCCTTTTAAAATTTTGAGATAAGATCTCACTAAGTTGCTCAGACTGATCTCTAACTTGCAGTTCTCATGCCCCACCTTCCCGAGTAGCTGGGATTATAGGCATGCGCCATCAGCTAATATACCCTTTTTTTTTTTTTTTTTTAAAAAGCACGTTAATAAAAAAATGCATTCTGATTTCATCAGTGCTTTAAAAGGAGTGAAAAGTACAGTGTCAAACAGTCACTAAAAGGATAAGCTGCTGACAACTGTGCTTAACTAATTTTTTTTTTTTTTGAGAGAGAGGGACAGTGTGTGTGTGTGTGAGAGAGAGAGAGAGAATCAGTTTTATTTAGTTTCTCATGTGGCCTTTGTAGCTCTGACACTTCATTGTGTACATCGTGCTGGGGTTTGAACCTGGGTCCTAGTGCATGCCGGGGAAGCACCATAACCACTGAGCTACCACTCCATCCCCAACTGTGCTTAATTTAAAACATGCTTATTTTTAAAGATCAGATGCTGGTCAGGGACACTGTTAGATGCATTGGCAGGTGTGCAGAAGGGTGTAACCCAGCACACCCGAGACTGCTGCCCTCAGAAAATCCCTTTTTGGCTCTTCTTAAAGACCTGGTGCAGGTCCCACTCTAGTGATGATGTTACCACCTTTGGGGAAGCCATTCTTTGGGAGGAGGGAGTCACATGTTAGGGGACTAGTTTCTCTAAGTTGGGTAATTATCCATAAATGGATATTTTGCTATATAATGCAGATAGTTCTGTTAAGTGTCAGTCTTTAAAAATTTCTAAAGTAGTGATAATATTGGGTATGGGAAATACTTATTATGTTCTCAGGGTATATTTTGTAACTGGATATCAGACAGGTGTGTCCTCAGAATTGTCACTGGCTGATTTCCAGAGTCTGAGTATGTTCCCCTGTTTTGGGTAGAGAGAATCCTCCCAGCCCCCAGGACTCCAGGGCAGGCTTGGCTCCTTAGTGAGTGTCTTGAGCCTGCACATAGCAAGTCCAGGGTGGGAGCGAGTATGGCATCCCTAAAAGGCTTTGCCGATAGCATGCCATGCCCACAGAAACCTCTAACACCCATCTGCCATCTCCTGCCACCCTTGCTCAGATTCAGTCTGCGCTTCGACACAAGTCTGAGATTGAGCACCATCGCAATAAGATCCGCCTGCGCGCCAAGCGCCGTGGCCACTACGAATTCCCGGTGGTGGACGACCTGTCCTCGGGAGACACCAAGGAGCGGCACCGCGTGTACCGCAGGGCACAGATGCAGATCGACAAGATCTTGGACCCCACGGCCAGCGTGCCTTCAGTGTTCATAGAGCCCAGGAAGAGGTGGGCCAGGCCCCTGGCTGGGCAGCTGCAGGTGGACGAGGGGACCTGCCCTTAAGGCATGGGCGATGGGAGCGTCCCTCAGTGTCATAGGGCCAGGGACAAATGGCCCTGTCCATTTTTACATGAAAGTCCCTGAAAACAAGTTGAGGAGGTTTGTACCAGGAAGGCTATTCCTGCTTCTGGGAGGGCTGGGCCTGCCTGGGGCACCTTCAGGAGGAAGGCTGCATAGCTTCCCTCCTCTGTATCTCCAGCTGCCTCTGAATGTCTGCTCAGGATTGAAGTACACACCTAAAACTGCGCTCATTGTTCCTCTCCCGTGCCTTCTCCATGGCTTGACTTTCTTTCCTCTACTATTTCTGTCTTCATTTATTTTCCCACAGCCTCCTGCAGGGTCTTGGGTCTCTCCTTCTCCTGATCTCTCCACTCCTGCCCCAGGCACAGATATGTTCTTTAAGCACTGCTCTCATTTACATACCCAAAATCTGAGTTGGGTTTTGCGCCTATCTTCTGGAGCACATAGGCTTGCCCCTCCATCCAGCCCTTTCCCCCTCCAGCTACACAGAACTGTGCCAGTAGATGGCCTCCTCGTCCTCCCTCAGATGTTCATCTGCTTTCTGTTTCTGGCCGTCAGCATGCAGTGCCTGTGCCTCCCATCGTCTTCCCATGGTCCTCCCCAATCCCACATCTCCCTCTTCAAGATGGGACCCAGGCCCCCTGTAGCTGGTGGGCGTAGTAAGAGCTCACCCTGACCTCTCCGTTTTCTGAACTGTCTGTGATACTAGATGGTGTCATGATTACATGATTGTTGGTAAGTCAGGTCTGCAAGACCGGACAGTGGCTTCCATGTTGTCTGCTTCCTATGGTGGCCAGAGCTTTGTAGGCACTCAGAAAATATTTAGTATATTTAGTTAGTAAGCCAGTGACAGGAAGGCTTATTTCCTATGAAGATAATTTCTGTTTATCCCAGCAGCTCCCGAATAAAACGTTCCCCTAAGCCACGCCGGAAACACCAGGTCAATGGCTGCCCTGCTGATGCCGAGAAGGACAGACTCATCACCACGGACAGCGATGGCACCTACAAACGGCCTCCTGGTGTGCACAACTCTGCCTACATTGGATGCCCAGTGCGTAATGCCAGACCCTCTGGAACTGGGGTGGGAGCTCTAGGAAAAGACCCTGAGGAAAGGATGGTGAACAGTGCTGGCTGCAGCCCATGGGATATCTATGCCCCAGCCGGGGGGCCGGGGGGGGGTGGTGGTGGTGGTGGCCGTGAAGCACATGGGTGGGGGGCTGGGCCACGCCCTCTTCTGTGTCAACCTGGGGGTTGCTGGATGATACCCCAGAAAAAATACCCCATGTTTTCCTTTCTGCCCCTGTAAGCCCTGTCTTCAGGTTTCAGAATGGGAGCTTGTTAAGGTTAATTGGGAAAGAGAAAAAAAACACAGGTCCAGGTTTGTCTCCCCATCACCAGTTTCAGACAGTTGGTGATAGCAGGGCTCTTTAGGGTTGTGTTCCCTTCTGCTCCCAGAGTGCTGAGAAGAAGTGCTTTTGGAGAGTATTTGCTCACTTCAATATCCCTTATGCAAAATGCTTGGGACCTGAAGTGTTTCAGATTTTGGAATGTTTTTGAGTTTTAGAATATTTTCATGGACTTTGCTGGTTGAATATCTCTAATCTAAAAAATCCAAAATCTGAAATGCCCCCAAATCCAGAACTGAGCATCATGGAAGAACTCACCATGTTAAAGATTTTGGGACATTTCACATTTTTTAAGTAGGGGATGCTTACCCTTTATATGCATTTCTTATATCTTTTTTTGCAGTGCTGGGGATTAGGATCAAAGTCACAGCCTCATGTATTCCAGGCAAGTGCTCTACCCCTGAGATACATCCCCAGCACTTTTTTTTTTTTTAACATTTTGAGACAGGGTTTCATGAAGTTGCTGAAGTTGGCCTCAAACTTATGATCCTCCTGCCTCAGCCTCCTGAGTAACTGAGAATTACGGATTGTGTATATATTGTATATATTTCTTATTTCTATGGGACAGTGAACTTAATGGAAATTAAGAAACAAAGAAGTAAATACTTTTTCAAACTGAAAGGGCCATAGAGTTGTGTAAAGGGTCGAAGGCAAACATTGATAGCATTAAGGCACATGCACACAGGCCCCACAGAGGGGGAGAGCCAGACACAGCTCACTCTGACAGCGGCAGGATGCACAATGGACTCAAAGCCTGGTGCCAGGGAGCAGCCCTGCTATGTTGCCCCAGGCCCTGTCCTTCTGCAGAAAAATATACAGAGCCATCTTGTTTATAGAGAAGTAAGCAAAAAGCTGTTCTTGGAGAAGGCATTTTTGATGCGCATGACCAGTCTAGATAGAGCTTGTGTAACCAGCCATTTCATGAAGTTTGGTTTTTTTCCCCCTAAATTATACAAATTATACTGGAAGACACTTAATGTAATTTCACAAATGTTTCAAGTGCTGTACTGTCATGGGACCAAGTGTAACTGAATTGTGATCCTCTGAAAGAAACTGGATTTCCTTGGACACTTGCTGTGTTTCTAGCATTCTAAAGACTGGCCTTTGTGACCTCCTCAAGAGGATCTGCGAAGCCGGAATTGGAAGGTCTGCCAATTAGACACTTTGCTCCTGGGCAGGAGTGAATTCTGCAGTCTCTCTCTCTTTCTGGCAGCCATGCTCCTCGGCTGGAGGAACCATCTCTGGCTCTTCTTGCAGCAGATGCTGCTCTTGTGCTATTTTAAAATGGGCTTCAGTGGTGTTTGACTTGATCTGGGGATGCAGTCTGTGGGGAGCCAGGATAGTCAGTGACCTGGAAGTTTTGTTTGTCTGACGCAAGGACTTCCTGAGGTGTGGAATTAACACGAGAAGCAGGGGCATTCCTTCTTCCCGCTCCACTTCCTAGCCGGCCTGGGATCCTTGGCTCTCCCATCCCTCTGAGTTCCTCTTCCCCTTCATTGATGGTCCCCCAGTGAAGTTTCCACCATGGTGGTCTGGACCATCCTTTTGTCTATTTATTTTACTTTTTTAGTTTGGCACCAGGGATTGAACCCACTTAGCCACATACCCAGCCCTTTATTTATTTATTTATTTATTTATATTTATTTTGAGATAGGATCTTGCTGAGTTGCTTAAGGTCCTGCTGAGTTGCTGAGGCTGGCTTTGAACTTGCAATTCTCCTGCCTCAGACTCCCGAGTTGTTGGGATTACAGGCATGTGCCACTGTGCCCAGCATGGACCATCTTTTTTTTTTTTTTTTAAAGAG
>PVKS010027507.1:0-27451 GCA_004027875.1 Aplodontia rufa
AGGACAGTTTCGAATCCTAGCACCAGGAACACAACGAAGTGTTGGAGCAATGAAAGCCACATGAAAAACTAAATAAAATTGCTTCTATCTCACTATCACTCTCTCTTAAAAAAAAAAAAAGAACATCTTAATATAATCCTACATTTTTACAGCTTGTTACTTGAATTGTTCTTTTATATAAACTTTTAACATGAAATTAATTCATGTTTTTATTCACCATAACATACAGGGTTGAGTACTAACTATAAAGAGATATCTGTGCATAGTTCTTTTGAAATAAGTGCCACTCTTTATGATTATTTTAGGAGCATTGTTGAAATATTACACCATAATAATGCCCAGGTTATAAAAACAATGTGAGGGCTGGAGAGGTGGTGGCTCAGTGGTAGAGGGTTTGCCTGGGTTAGATCCCCAGCACTATATACACAAGTAAATGAAGGAAAAACAAAGACCAGATCAAAAAATAAAGTTAACTTTCTCTCAAATTGAAAATATAAATTGGCTTAAACATGTCCAGTGTAGTTGCCATCTGAGATGATTGCTAATAAAAAAAGATTATTTTAACAGTGATTGTTATAGGTTAACAATATTAACTTCTTGGCATTTTTAGCACTTCTAATGACAGGAGAAAGGAGCAGGATCAGAGATTTAAAAAAAAAAAAGGAAAAAAGGGAGGAATGGAGAAGAAGCCAAAGGCAAGGCTGGAGGAGAGCAGGAGGATAGAAGGTATATAAAATAGGCACGTGTATGCCTGACAATACAGATTTTTTGTCCCTTGTTCTGTTATCTAGTTATTGTTTTCCATAAATATTCTCTGGCCTTTCATCCTCTCTACCCTCTGTACAAAGTAGACCCTAGAGTGGTCATTAATTTATTGGATGTACCAAAAGATGGGATTCATCTTGCAGAAGAGAATCAACCATGCCTGGAATAAGGATAGTTTCAGTGTTTCAGGAATGGGATAGAATAACTTTTATCCTAGTTTAGTGAAGTCTGCATTGAAAGCTTTTAATAGGAAGCTGGATACAGTACTTGAAAAGATGAAATATAAGAAAATGTCATCAGTTCTCATGTACTGTTACTTTTAGGAATGAAATAGCTCACTTTTAATTATATTGGAAACATTAGTTTTAAGTATGAATTACCTTACTATCTTTTGATAAATTCTCTTATGCTTTCTTTTGATGAGATGTTCTTTGTTCTGGAATTATTATAATGACTATAAAGCTTTATTACTTCATTTCTCATCTGCATTGGTTTTACTGATCACAGATATAGAACAAAACGATGTCATCAAATGTAGAGTGGCACGCACTGTTACAATGTTTGGCAGAAATAACTCAAGAAGATAATTTGCTTTTCTTTGTTTAAACCAAAATTAAATGAAGAATGCCAGTAAAAATGACCTGCGTAGTTTCCCAAAATATAAATCCCTGGATGACCCAATAAAACATCCAGCCTTTAGTGCTCAATTCATGCCAAGATCTTATGATCTCTAAAGTATTGATTTTATCTTCAATTTCCTGAAATAATAACTACTTATGATAATAAATCTTCATGCTCTGGACAAATCAGTCATGTGTAGCAAAATCAATATTCTCTTTGCACAGTAATTTTTTCCCGTCCATATAATGAAGGTTTTTCTTTTTAAAGGAATAGGTGCCGATTTCAGACTCTAATTGTCTTTCTTTTTAATTCAATTTGCATATTTCAGTCCAATGTCAAAATTAAACACTGTTTCTACTCCTTATTTTACTGTAGAGAATATAATATCTTCTTCTATGAAATATTTAATGACTAGTATTAGGTTTATCTAAAGTTATTAGGTGAACTCCTTTAGTTGAAAGAGAAATGTGAAAACAGCTTCTACTGTAAAAAATTTAACACATTTGCAATTTCTTACTTTTTTTTTTTTCTTTTTTAAGTTGCCTCTTGAATTCCTGGTAGAGTTCATGAGCAAATTCTGGGCAGTACCAGCTTCAGAGGAAACATGCTGCACAGATTTTGGATGTGATTAGTTGGTGGAATGGGATGAAAGTCTTCCAGGATATGTCTGTATTTGAAATCATTCAGGGTAAATGAGAGGGAAGAGAGGGTAGGAAAGGAGAAAAAATTTCAAGTTGCTTCTTTGAAGATAACCAGGTCACTGCAGTATGGGAACACTAAAACTGAGTCATGGAATGCATACACAAGGAGATAGGAAGGTAAAACAAAAACAAATGCAAAACTGCCACATCCTTTGATGTGGGAGTCCAAAGAGGAAAAAGTTGAAGTAAGATGGAAAAATGAAGGAAATATGGCTGACCCTGGAAGTCACCTCAGCATGGAAACATCCAGAGTTTGCAGAATAGGAGGGAGTTAGGGTTTTGGAAGGAGCAGTTCCATTAAGATGAAGGAAAGAAAAAACCCGTAGAGAGCCAGTTCCATGGCATGTACCTGTGATTGCAGTGGCTCTGGAGATTGAGGCAGGTGGATTGCAAGTTCAATGCCAGCCTAAAATTTATTGAGGACTGAAGGAATGTAGTGAGACTCGGTCTTAAAATAAAAAAAATAAAACTGCCTGGGCTGTGACTCAGTGGTTAATTGTAACTGGGTTCAATCCTGGTACAAAAAAGAAAGAGAGAGAGAGAGAAGAAGAAAGAAGGAAGGAAGGGAGAAAGAAAACCACTACATAAAGTAGGTCAAAAAATAAGCTTGATGTGTGAGGAAGTCCAGATGGCTCTTATAAAAAGCTCAACTGTGAGCTTAGTGCTGTTGTGCATGCCTGTAATCCCAGCAACTCTGGAGGCTGAGACAAGAGGATTTCAAGTTCAGAGTTAGCCTCATCAACTTACTTAGGGAGGTCCTTAGTAATTTAGTGAGACCCAGTCTCAAAATAAAATATAAAAAGAACTGGGGATGAGGCTCAGTGGTTAAGCACCTCTGGTTAAATCCCATGTACCAAAAAATAAGTATTAAAAAAAAAAGCTTGACTATGAAGGGAAGAAGGGTAGTAGGATCACAAGGATGGCTCCAGATTGCTTTGTTTTCAGACAAGGCACATGGGCTGAAGACATTCTATTCATAATGTCTTTCCACTTACACAGAATTAAGAATTTCTTTTTTTCTTAGTGGGAAATGTATATTTTAGAATTTAAGTGGTCTAAGGAACCATTTAGAGTTTTTTGTGGCCAGTGTGTTAGGAAGAATCTTTAATTTTTCCCCCATTATCATGATTGAGAGTTCTTTTCTACAGTTTCTATGTCAATCTACTAGGAAATGCTATCATAATTTTCCATACATTTCCTTCACTCAGAAATTTGAATTTTGATTGATCAGTCTCAGGATAAACCCTAGTAAGAAAATAAATGAAAGCATTCTGTTTATAAAAACGAAGTTTTGCTTTCTCTGTGATCCTATACCTTCCTGTGGCCTGTGATAACTTCTCCCCTTCTCCTGGAGATCTCCAAGCTATGCCTTCTTCAAACAGTGCAGAACCAGGTTCTAAATAATATCTGCTATTATTAGATGAAATTTTGGTGGAGAGAGGTAGAACAAAGATAATTGAATCAACTCTAATCATCAGGTTTTAAAATTCAATATGATGAATTTTATAAAGGAATTTTTCTTTCTCAGTAGCTGCCTGCAAGGCAAAAGTGGCTTATTAAAACAGTAATGCTGTGCTTGCAGTCAAAGTTTTGTGGAATGAAGTACCCTAATGTCTCATATATTAAAATTACAGGATCTTTGTGAGGTGGCATCACATTCGATGCTTTTCTTCCACGTGTCATCTATAAAGTTTTAAACACTGTGAATAAAATCCGTGATGATATTTTTTCTTGCTTATCTCCCAAATCTGATTATTTGTATTGCAGAGTTACTATGTTTTACTAGTATAAACATGTATATTCAGTGCAGTTATAAAGCAAGGCTTATTCCTGTGCTCTCCTCCTACCCAGTAGAAAACCTTTTCTAAAAGATCAGAGACTTGAAAATTTTTAAATCTTGTAGAGATTATCCACATCTGGGCAATGAAAGAGTTATAAAGGAAAAAGCTAAATATAAAAGGTCCAATCAATTGGCTGTAGTGCACTGTAATGCCTGGATCGATCTCACCATTTGATTTCAGCCACTGATCAGAACAGTGCCATCCAACCAAATCCAGAACTTGACTTCCCTGTGTGTCGGCTAATGGTCCATTAAGGAACTTGAATTACTTCCAGGATACTTTGCTTTTGTCCCTGCTGTCCGTCCTTTTTCTTGTGGTGAGATCTTTGTCCTTCCCCAAATGCTCACATGGTTACAAGTCTAATTGTTGGTGCTGTTTCTACTTAAGGTTGAATTAAACTGTATTGATGTAGCTGGAATTTTCTTTTTTCTTCTTTTTTTTTTTTTTCAGGAAGGGGATCTGAATAAGCAAATACAGAGGTTTTTGATTTTTCTCAAAGTTCATTTTATGTTCTTAAAACTTTAATATAGGAAGGGGCAGAAATTGAATTTTGTAACAGACCCTCAGATTTGAATATGAAGTAGTGCTAATCCTGCTATTGAATAATATATGTGAATACTGGGTAAATAAGAGCACACATTGAGATATGCAACAGATTATAAAAGTTAAATGAGATTCTGTCCCTGCCTGGTAGTTCATATGTTAGATGGAGGAACAATTAACACAAGTGGAAAAACTGAACTTATCAGAGAGGAACAAACTAATGTACACAGAAAATACCCTGCTGTCATTGGCCATGATCCTGTCAGCACAGTGACCATCCCCAGACTAGTAGTATTAGAGACTATGAGGCTCAGTGGTTAGTTTCTTGATTTCTCTGACTCAGAGTTTATACTCAAATGAATTACATTTTCCCCTGGGAAGAACTAGGGAGGTTTAAAGATGTGCAGATACTCATTGTGACAGTCGTGCTTTTGTGCTTTGCTGTACTTTGTCTTCATTCAATCATAATCCAATATGAATGTATAAGCCAGGGTTCTCCACAGAGACAGAAGCAGGAGACAGATGCAGAGACATATTGGAGATACATGAGAGGGAGAGGAAGAACTTATTGTGGGAATTAGATCAAATGACTATGAATGCTGAGAAGACCTATTACAGGCCATCTGTAAATTGGAAAAGTAGAGAGGTAAATAGCATGGTTCTTTCCAAGCTTGAAAGTCTCAGTACCAGGAAGCCAATAATATAATTCTTGGTTTGGGGATTAAAATGAGATACTTCTGGTAGAAATTATGTCCAAAGGCTGGACAGCCTGGGGTTCTGATGCTCCAGCATAGATAGAAAGGCATCTCAGTTCTAGGGGGTGGGGTTGGGGGAGAGAAAGAGAAGGTGATTGATTGGTTTGCTTGTGTTGTTTTACCTCTGCCTTTTTCTTCTCTTCTAATCCCCAGCTAATTGGATGGTGGCCAATCACATTGATGGCAGTTCTTTCCCACTTGGTCCACCTCTCACATACCAAATCTTTGCTGGAAGCACCTTCACAGACCCACCTACAAGATATGCTTTACCTTATCTCTAGGAATTTTTTAATCTAGTTAAGTTGATACCTAATATTAATCATCACAGTAGTCCTTAGCCAAAATTGGGTTGTCATTCTCGTAACTCTTTGTGCTGTTACTTAGAACAACTTCTAAACAGAGATCTTTAATAGAACACACACTTTATTAGTCTCAATTGAATATTTGCTAGGACTCTTTTGCCAGATGTGAGCTCATTAATTAGGAATGAGTAATTTGTGGTAGAGGTTATGAAGGAAATGGGAAAATCATGTAAATTGGTTCTTTATATCTTTTCATAAATTGTAGTTTGTCTTATTTATTATTTGTGCTTCCCTATAAATTTAACCATAAACGTATCATAAGAATTTTTCTGGCCTCTCTAAAAAGGACCTTTGGATGTCAGCTCCTGTTGGAACTGTATCATTCTCATGGAATCTCCTGTTTCATATTCTGCTTGGATTAAACCTCTCTCTAGCACAAGCTTTCACAGGATAAAGATGGGGCTTCTGCGATTCCAAAGATGGATGTTTATATCTTATAGTTGTGATAGCACATACTGGATGTGGACCAATAGAACTTTGAGCAGCTTAGCTCATGTACTTTGACTTTCATAGGAATAGAACTTGTCCTCTTAACCCCCAATGGGCAACTGGATTGCAAGCCTGAGGATTAAAATTAAAGTGCCATAAATTTGGATATCTGTATATTTGTACATATGTGTATATTTATATATTTTTTGAATAATTTAAGAATTTATCCTCACTAATGAGTAAAGCCTATTGGTCTATTGTTTCACCCGTAAACTAGGTTCGGTGACATTTATATTTTTCCCTATTCTCTGTTTTTTTTTTTTAAGAGAGAGAAGAGGGACAGTGAGAGAGAGAAAGAGAATCAATTTTATTTAGTTTGTCATGTGGCTTTTTTTTGCTCAGACACTTGGCTATGTACATGGTGTTGGAGTTCAAACCTGCGAATTTGCTCATGCCAGGTAAGCACTGTAACCGCTCCAGCCTCTACCTATTGTCTCTTAAGTTAATGTAACTATCTAAATTCATTTTCCATAAAATAGCTTGAACTTTTCCAGTGTACTAAAAACTCATATATTCTGTCCCTCGTTGTGAAAATCATACTTCAATAGTGAAAGCCTCAGTGGTGCTATCATTTAGAAAATGTGATCATCAATTCAGCCCTGTATTGAGCATTTTGGATGGAAAAGGCATTCACGTCTGGTTTCCCATTCCTGATGACTTGGTATGTGTCATTGTTAATTTTGCAGGGACATAATTTTTGGTTTTGAGGAATTATTGGACTAATAAAGTTTGTTGTAAGTGAATAGGACTTGTCCCCTCAACTCTAAGATCACAGCTGAGTTGTAAAACCAAGGATTAGGATGTGCGTAAGGGGCACCAAAAACACACAGCACCATCCGCTAGAATTTACAAAGAGGAGAAAGAGCCAGCTATCTTCCACCTGAGCCCTAACCTTCCCCAACCTATATGATGAGAATGAAGAAGAGACAGGATAGCTATATTAGAGTCTTGAATTCTCATTTTAATAGAAAAATGCATTAATTCCATCCTCTTCTCATGGTGATGAGGAAGCTGAGAGAGAGGGCTGGTTGTCTGCCCTTCAGCAGCAAAGAAGGCCAACAAGCCTAGAAGGAGTTAATATACATTCAAAGACTCAACATTTTATTTTTTGGGAGAGTGGGTCATTCTAAATGTTAGTGTCCATATTTAGAACAAGAAGTACCTAGTGTCTTTTTGACTGTATTTGGTGGACTTGGAACAACAGAAATGTTGCAGTTGACATATTGATACATGTTTAACTTGGAACTCTAAAATAATTGTTATTTCTTAAGTATATAGTCACAGTTTTAGAATACTGTCTAAATCCTCATTCAGAAGCTCTTTTATAATTTTGAAATAGATTTTTGCTGACATTTAAATAGTCTGTATTTAGAGAGGCAGTGGAACAGTGAAAATATTTTGAACGTAATGTTGTAAATCACTTTTTGTATATTCTGTGAATACTAGTGACATTACTACATAACTATTCATTGTAAATAACATTTTTCACAGTAAGAAGATATAAGAGCTGAATGTGTCTGAATAAGACTGGAATGATTCAGCAATCAATCTAAAAATATGGGTGCATATATTAATACTCTGCAGAGTAGCAATACAGTCTATTGTCAGTTTAGGGGAGCTACAATAAAGTGTCTTTGAGAATCTGAAAATGAGGGATATAAGATGGCTTTAATACACAGGAATATAAGATGGCTTCAACACTTCCAGATAAATGTCTAATCAATACAGTGTTTTAATATGAAATCACCTAAACAAGGCCGCATGCTTCTAATCTTGGCAACATTGGACCATACCATGACTGAACGCATTAGCATATCCAAAGGGAGAGACAGAATTCTGGAAGCCTGGGAAAATGGGTATTACAGAGTCAAAAATTGGTTCATTTCTTTCAAATGCTGCCAAACAGAAGGCATCTTTATTATAGGACAGACATTCCTAGATTTATTTAAATATTTGGTAATTTAACTGGCCTTAAATATTTGATTATTTCAATGTTAAGTGATCTTTTGATTGTGGCTTTATTTCACATTTATGTACTTCCATAGGAAACACACAAATTTCAATTTTGTAGTTTATCAAAATAATTATTGTTAGCAATTAGTAACTATTCCAGTGATCTAATTTCTCCAGATTATTAAAATAATAGTTACTATTACTTCTTATCATAAATACATTAGTGTTTTGATTTTACTCTGATTAAAATTATATTTTAGAAATGTGTATTAGCATTCTGATTGTACATGTCTGTCTTTGTTGAAGATGAGCCCTCCATTGAGAGAAGAGTCATTATCTGTACAGGGACTAATTCAGGTTGATGTCCCCTCAAGGTCTAGAACCAGATCCTAGACCCAAATCTGCTCACAAGTCAGAGAAGTTCCTATGGAAACAGACTGGCTATAGGGGTGTTTCTGGCTATGGGGGATTCTGCGTGATGAGGGGGATCTGTTGCCAGGATTTTAAACAACTCTTTACAGGCTATTAGCAAAACTCCAATATGATATGATATGATATACTTAGAAAAAATATTTAATCACATCAGACTCATGCATTTTAGATTTTAACATTTTTTTCTTATACTACTTTATGTAGTTATTGTCAAAGAATACATACATATACATATGTACACACAAACGTGCATATATATGAACAGACATGTATACATACAATATATATGTGAAATATTTATTCCAAGTTCCATAATTTCTTAGACATTATGTTGGCGTTTAAGTAACTTATAAAAATGTAAACATACAAAACAAGATACTCTGAAAACTTCAATGTATATTCTTGTTAATCATACAAGTCATGTTTTGGAAAATCTTTTTAAATAATTACATAATATTTCATAGTATTGTTGCCTCATTAAACCCATCATTTAATTTCTTCTTGATTTACATTCAGACTGTTCTTGGTTTTTGCCTCTACAAGAAGCGCTATAATAAATGTTCTTAAATATAGATGCAACTGCCCTGTCAGTTTTACATCTGTAGAGGAGTTTCTCAAAGATGGCATTATTATGTAAAAATTTAAGTTTTTTCAAAGTTTTATTTTATTTTTTTAAAAAGAGGGGACAGTGAGAGAGAAGCAATTTTTATTTAGTTTTTCATGCAACTTTCATTCCTTCGACACTTGGTTGTGTACGTGGTGCTGGGGTTTGAACTCCTATACTCATGCATGCTGGCCAAGCGCCAAAATTGCCAAGCCACTGCTCCAGCCCCTTTTTCAAAATTTTGACACTATACTGGATTATTTTCTAAAATGATTGTAGTATGTTACAAGTCCACCATAATCGTAAAAGAACACCCAATACCTGCATCCTTGCCAAAGGGGGATGTAATCCCCCTCTATTTTAAAATTAACTTTGCCTATATGGTGGGTGAAAAATGGTATTTGTTGCCACCTTAATTAACATTTTACTTAATACTAGAGGGTTTTCACATCTACTCGAATGTTTCTCACATATTCACATTTGTCCCATAAATTATATGGGATGTATATATGTCCAATATATCCTATTTTTCTGGCATGAACCCCTTTTACTTATTACTTTGTAGAAGTCCTCTATATATTAATAATTCTTTGGGATTATTTCCCCTCATTCTTCAGCTTTTCTTTGGAATTCATTTATGGTGCTTTTGTTCACCCACATGTGCATGTGTGCATGCACACACCCCTTCTGTGGTGTGTTCTTCTGCAGTTTCAGTTATCTATGCTCAACCTGCTAGCAACACAAACATGAATTTCTTTTTGCTTCTTCACAATTTCATGGATAGAAACTTTGTTCTTACTGTAAATCTGGCAAACTCAGTCTATTATTTTTCTTTTCTTAAATCAAGAACTTTAACTTTTTGTTTAAAACATTTCAGCTTCTCATTAGCATATCCAAATTGCCAGCATCATGATTCTTTGCTTTTGGACCCTTAATAAAATCAGGGATACTTGGACATAGCAACACAATAGTTGGTCTGATAACCAAAATGGCTACTAAGGTACTTAGAGAGACAGAGAAAGAGAGAGAGAGAGGAATTATTCACACAACTTTTATCATAATTGTTTTATTGTATTCATTTTAATTTCTTATTATGCCTATTTTATAAATAGTATCATAGTTTTATATAGGAAAAAGCATAATATGGTGTAATATATTCTGCAGTTTCACGCATCCACTGGGGTGACTTAAAACATACACTCTGCAGATAATGGGACTATTGGATACATATATTTCTTTTGTATGTAGCCAATTATGTTTTTTGGCTCTAGATTTTACGCTTTATTTGAAACGTTTCATTTTTTCATTAAATTTGTTTTAGAGAGTGTGTGTATATATGCATTTATATGTGTTTTAGTCTGTGAAACACAAAATTAGAAATGATTGTTTGAAAGTATTATATTCTAATGTCAGTACTGACCATGTTTTCAAGAAGATGTTGAGAGCATGGTAGGTTGTGAGCAAAATTAATTATTAGTTCTTAATTTTGACTTGCAAACATAGCACCTCAAGGTTACTTTAGCTATCTTTACAGGATAGATTGGGACTGAAATGGCTGTAGCTAGGAAATTCCAACTGGTAGATATCTGACAAAGCTAGGATTAACTAAAATCTCAAATGCTAACTCTAATCCTTAGTGCTCACTGGACTCGATCTGAATTTGGTGAGAACACCCAAGATTGAAGTAATAATCAGGGAAATTCTGGGAAAGTTTGAAGTACCTGACCATAGTTCTATCTCTCAGTCCAGTGTTGAAAGGACTGAGATACCAACTGGAGACACCAAAGCATTGGGCTCAGATCAGCATTGGGCTGATATATATGTATTACTGATGTCTGATCTGAGCATAACCAGGAGGAGTCACAAGAAAATACTCAGGTACTTTTCATTACTATTTCAGTTCTTTTCTCTAACAAATCTGATATAACAAAATGAATTATTCAGCTCCATGGAAAACATGAGATAAATGTTAACATTTACAATTGACTGACAGTTTTATTTATTTTTTCTTTTTTGTACCAGGAATTGAAATCAGGGCCACTTAACAACTGAGCGGCATCTCTAGCCCCTTTTCTATGTCTTATTTTGAGATAGGGTCTCACTAAGTAATTAGGGCCTCACTAAGTTGCTGAGGATGGCTTTGAACTTGCAATCCTCCTGTCTAAGACTCCGAAGTCCCTGAGATTACAGGTGTGCATGACCGAACAGGTAGCATTTCTATATAATTAAGTGAAAGAAATATAAAAGTAAATTAACTCTCAGAAATTAGTTCAATTTTTGCAATTTGTATCAGTTTTAATCATATTTATATAAAATATTAATATAGATTTTACTTAGTTGCTTCAAATTATATAAAATACTACTTGTTCTTATATTGATGTTTTAACAAGGTTACAATCAAGTTCTGTTAGTATTGGCAGAAGTTCAAAGTGAATTAAATTTTATGGTAAATGCTAAAAATGTTTATTTTCAGTAATTTAACAACTAGTTTCTTTAAAATCCTGACCATATACACAAATATTTTTACATATTCCATCATACATAATGACTTGCAAATGTGTTTATTTTTGTAACTGTATCGCTTGCTAATTTGTACTTCTGGCTTACCATATCTAAAATTATGTCCAATTTTAGCTATACTATAGGATTGGATTACTCTATATTATTTCAAGTTGTGAAGTTTAGATAAGACAGTGTAAAACAGTGAACAACACAAAGAAAAGTTTTTTAAATGAAATACACATAAGTGTGTGTGTATGTGCTAGTATATACACACTCCTTTTAAAGCATAGGAATAATGGAGCTGAATTTCTAGTGTTCATCAGGTAATTTCACAGAACACTTTTTTTAGCTGACATCAAGGTATGTAGTAACCTTAGGAACCCTGGCCTGTCACTGGACTGGTACTCAAATGTATTATTTTACTAGTTCATCAATTATTTTAAAAATCTGAATTCACATTTTGTAATAATTATGATTATTCAATATACATTTTCACTCATTGCAGGCTTCATTTATTTCTAGATTTGTTACCTGACATTTAAAAATAAAACTAGAAGCTCAGCAGTAGAGTGCTTGCTAGGTAGAGTGCTTGCTAGTGTGCACAAGGCTCTGGGTTTGATAACCTAGCCATAAAAATACAATAAAAATTAAAACTAAACTAAAAAGATTCACTAGATAAAACAAAACAAAATAAAATGCCTTTCACAGGGAAAAAGATACTGTGTTAGTCATCTTCTCATCACCAAGAAAAATGACCTGAGAAAATCAACTTAAAGAGATTTGTTTTGGCTCATGGTTTTTAGAGGTTCAGAGTCTAAACCTCTAAAACTGTTCCCTTTAGGCACGTAGGGAGACAGTGCATCTTGATGGAGGGGTGTGGTGTAGGAAAGCTTCTTTCCTCCTGATGATGAAGACAGGGGCTGGGAAAGAAATACAGCAGGAGATGGAGAAAAGGAGACGTAGGGAGGGGACTGGGGACATTCCCCCCAAAACTTCCTTCCTCCATCTATGCCCAACTCCTAAAGTTTCCACCACCTCCCAAAGTCCATTTAGTTGTGGTCAAAGCCCTCATTACCCAATGGCCTCCCCAAGGCCCCAACTGTAAACATTGCTGTCTTGGGCTTCAAGCCTTCTTTGACACTGGGCTTCTGGGGGACATTTTAGGTTCAAACCATAACAGATATGTTAAATAAAGTTAACACTTTTAAGACTACAATTCAATTCAATGTTGTAATCCAGTGTGGCAACAGAGATCTCTAATAAAAAATGAAATTATATCTTTGCTCTTCTGCATATACACATATGCTCATTGAGTTTGGTTGTTTTTGTCCTCTTACTATTTTCTTCTTTGACTTATGTAGCAAAGTCATAACTATAAAATAAGTTATAGCATATCTATAGAGACTTTCAAAGTTTATTTCTAACATATAAATTGCTGTAAGTTTGGAATTTTTTTTTTTGTCTTGAATATTTGTTAGTACCAACCTGAAAAACAATCTGGGCCTGTGTTTTTCTTAGTGTGGAGACAAATACGCACATGAATATATTTAATGAGGGGCTGGAGCGGTGGCTAGGTGGTTACGGCGCTTGCCTGGCATGCACAAGTACATGGATTCAAACCCCAGCACCCATGTACACAGCTAAGTGTCAGAGCAATGAAAGCCATGTGAAAAACTCAATAAAAATGGATTCTGTCTCTGTCTCTCTCTCTCTCTTTCACTCACTGTCCTTCTCTCTTTAAAAAAATATATATATATTTAATGAAACTTATAGTTGCCTATGTTCATGACAAATTTTTCAGTTTTTCCATTTCTTTATTATTCAGTGTAAATCAGTTATATTGTCAAAGAAATTGTTAAAATTGTGAAATTTAACTGGATGCTGTTTAAAATTTATACAAACTTTAATTTCTAACATCTATAATTTTATTCTAATATTGCTATTTTTTGCTATTTCTCTTAATATTGACAAAATATTTTAATTAAATGTGTTAACTATTTAGATGATTAATGTTTTCCAAGTTTAATATTTTTATGTTATGTTTCTTTTGCTTAAATTTCTGCTCTTATTATATAGTAGTCTTTAAGCATTCTTTGATTATATTATGTTGTATTTTTTAACTTTTAACTTGACAACTTAAAGTTTTAATTTTAATTTTCAATATTTTAGCATTTTTTCTATCAATAATTAGGATATAAACATATAGTGTGTGTATTATTATTTATTTATATATAAATACACACAAAAATATATTTTTGTGTGTGTGTATATGTGTGTGTGGTACTAGGATTGAACCCAGATCCTGGAATATGAAGGCAAGTACTCTACCACTGAGCTATATCCCTGCCCACTAGAATGTTTTATTTATTTGTGTGTGTGTGTATTTGTGTGTGTGTATGTGTGTGTATATATGTATATATATATAAATCTTTTTTAAGACAAAGAGAATCAGTTTCACTTATTTTATCATGTCGTCTCCATTCGTCTGACACTTAGATATTTTTCTTCTATTTTGCCTTCATGCTTGTGTTATAAATTCTACTTGGACCTGTATTTATTTGTTTATTGAATTTAAAAATTTGTCACTTTAAGTAAATTTCCTGCAAGATCTTCCTTTAACATTATTCCATCCTCATTCTGTATTTAATTTGCTTCTGAAAATGCAGGAAGTTCCCTATCTTCAAATGTCTTAACATTTTTTTCACACATCTTTTTTCCTCATTTCTCTAGGATTCAGTCTGTATATTATCTTCAGCTCCACCTTCTGATTTGTTAATTTTTCATCTGTAACAAATCTGCTTTTTAAAAATTATTAATTTAATTACTTTTTTAATTGCCAGAAGTTCTCTTTGCTCCTTACTAAATAACATTGATCATTTAATTCACTTTGCATACTCTCAAGTGAGGCACATAGTGTATATTTCAAACATAAATGTATTAATCACACATAAAAGTACATATAATCACATATATGATATTCCCATTATCTAATATTTGAATAGTCACTGTTATTTCTTATGGATTTTATATGGTGGTACGTGTTCCATTTTTTGTTTGGTGACTTTTGAGTATGAATGTATATATTTTTTAGAAACTTATCTGTAATAAATATTTAAAATTAATTTTTCCAGAAAGTATATGCTTTTGGAAGCATTCATCGTTTAGGACATTTAACAGGTTTTACTTGCTGTCACTTTTAAGGAAAACTTTAATAGCAAGAACTTGAGAAGCATACCTATAAATGGTGCCTATTAAATTTGAAAGTGTAGGGATTTTGTTTTTCTTTTTTTTCCCTCCATTCAGGATAAGGACAAAGAAAATAACATATTTTTCTGTGTAGTTGATTATGTGTATATTTGAATGTTCACCTCTGGATTAAAAAATGAGTGTTAGTAGATATATTTAAGAAACAGCATGGATGAGTACTGTTCAGTTAGACTAGATGATGGCTGTAGCAATTGGCAGAACTCCATCACTGTGTCCCACCTAAGCATCATCCCTGCAAGAGGAATGAAATCCTCTGAGGTTCCATTTTTCCACAGCAGTCGCCTCTCAAAGTTTCCACCCAAGTTGAGTCCCAGGTTCTGAGTCCTGTCTGTCTGATGTGCCTTCAAAAGGGAGGCACATGTTGGCAGATACTCAAAATTAATACCAGATCCCATGTTTTTCTCACCTCTGGATGTGAACTTTTCAACTGCAGATGTTGGTCTTTAACCTTTTGTTTGTTTTTATTTCAAGCTCTGCAATCACTTTCAAAAGTTCTGTGTGTTTTTTTTTTTGTTGTTGTTGTTATTGGTGGTTTTGGAATGGGAGGTTTGTTTAAGCTTTTTATGTTTTTAAATGATGTGTGTGTTAGAAAATAATGTGTACTCTGCTGGAGACCTAATTCTGCACTATGAGCACTTTATTCATGCTTCTTTTTGCTATGCTTTTATTGACTGGTAGATATTCTAAGGATCATTATTCCTTTGGTAAAATGCTTCATGATTTAGATGGCTAAAGTGCAATAGTGATTATATAATTGCCCTTTCCCTCCATTTTCTTACAATTAAGTAAGTGAAATTTGGAATGCCAGAGTCTTTACAATGAATATACCAATTTTATTTTATAGAGCATGAAAGAAGAGTCAGTTTTATTGCATCCCTTTGGCGCATAGTGGAAGAGACATTTTGCTACTCTTCCAGTTATAGTGGAAGGGCCAATGACCTCCCTCTGTTGAAATGAATAAAGGAAATTGTTATTAGAATTTTCCAGAAGTCACTTAGCAACAAATGAATAATTTTTATAACTAGAGGTTTTCTGTTACTTTGAAACGTACAAACTCCAAGTACTTTTTAAATTTGTTGTTTTATTAGGGGAAGGCGTACTTCTTTATATCATAGGGTAAATGTGTATTATATAACATTCTTTTCCCATACTTATAAATTTTGGAAACCAGATTCTATTTCCAACATTATGCTAGTAATAGTGTTTTGACTTTAATAATAAATAAAAAATAATTCATATATTTTATTTTATATTTAACAAGATTTATGCCTCACTCTGTTAATCGCCTTTTTTGCTGCTGTGACCAAATGACCTGATAACAAAAATTTTAGAGGACAAAAAGTTTATTGGGCACTCATGATATTAGAGGTGGTCTCAGTTTATAGATGGCCAATTGCTCTTGGATTGAGGCAGAACATCAGGAAGGAAAGATGTGGAGGAGGAAAAATGCTTAGGACATGGCAAACAGGAAACAGAGAGCTTCCCTCCCCAGGGACACAATGTAAAACCCAAAGTCATGCCCCCCTTGTGACCTACCTTCTCCAGCCAAGAGCTTACATGCCTATATTTACCACCCAGTTAATCTGTGCCAGAGGATTAATGCACTGATTAAGCTAGGGCTCTTATAACCTGGTCTCATCACCTCTGAAAATTCTTGCATTGTTTAATGTATGGGCTCTTGGGAAATACTTCATTTCTAACACTCATCATAAACCATGTGATATAGGGCTCATCTTTAATATCATGTAAGTCTTGTCAATAAAAAGATAATCTGTGAAATTTTCTTAGTGATTGGTCAAAATAATGTTTGACAGAGTCACAATAATGTTGATTTTAAAACAAAAATGAATAAATTAACAAACAGGTTAGTTTATTGAGAAAAGTGAAGTAGAACTCTTATAATAGATTTCCATATAATAGTCATGTCATCAAAGTAATTTTTAAGAATTTTGAAAACAGCCCTAATGTGAAAATGCCAGATAGATTATATTAAATTCATGATCTCCCATATTTCACATATGTAACAAAAATATATTCAGTATTTTCAATAAAATATTTAAAGATGATCTAAATGGCCTTACAGCTCTCTTTGAAAGATGAGATTCTAATCAAATTCCTTGTGAACTTCTAACAGGTTCCTAAAAAAAAGTTAAGGTTATGCCTCATGTCATTTTGTTATTCCTCTTGATTTTACCAGTAGCACCAATGAAGGAATTAAAAGAATGTAAAAGTGTGTTGCTAGAATCACTACAGAGTATATCCAAAGTACAAAATGATTATCTTTCTGGAATACAGCATTCTATCCAAAAAAAAAAAAAACCTGTAAAATGACCAGAAATTTATATCATTACGAAGGCAATAATAAACATAAATACATAAACTGAATTTGTCTCCAGTAGCATAATTCGGATTAAATGGACCATGCACAATATGAGATAAAGAATAAATCAAGGAAATTAGTGAAAAACTAATGTGAAATGGTAAAGAATATTATGTAGTCAATATATTTAAGACAGACACCTAAAACCCTATAATAGATTTTGGATCTGAGAAACATAAGCAAAAGTTTTTTCTAAGGAAACTGCATCTAATTCACAACCTCATCTGATTCATAAATCATTCTCAGGTTAATAAGGAACAGAGAAGTTTTCTAAATGTCTTTAAAGCAACCTTCTCACATTGTGCAGGAATTACAGGATTTATTCCTGATAGAAGGATATTGTACATAAAATCCAAGTTTAAAGCAATAAAAAGCTATTACTTGAAAAAATTAATAATTAAGTTACCAGCCATAACTATTTGGTGAATGACAATCTTTAGCTTTAAGTCATATCCTGTGCTTGGCATTATGTTGAAGTAATGATGAGAGACTTCTGCCAAATTCTGCATCTTCATAAAGTTAAAGATATTAATTAACCATGAAGACTTGAGTTCGATCCCTCAGTGTCAGATGTGGATGTCATACATGATTTAATTTTTTTTCATACCAACAGATCTTACCAAAGGTAATCCTGAAATATGGATTCAGTGAATGATGGGGTTTGGCTGGGTGCTTTCATTCTTTGGAAAGCTAAGACTAGTTTACCAAAATTATTTTGTTTGGATTTATTTTATTCTACTCTGGGGTCTGTGGTCCAATGATAAGTTTGTTGGACTACCTCAGCCTCAGATTAAGTAACACTTGTAGAGTATTGTGTAAGGTACATCCATAATAATGCATCTGGCCAAGAATCTTAAATTCAGTGCTTAAGTTTTCATAGCATAATAACAATTCTACCTCCCCCTTATATCTAAAGTATATGCCTCTTGTTTTATAAAGCAGTAGAGGTTATTTACCATAGAGGCACATTTAAGACTGCAATCAGGAATTGTATATAATTAACTTCCTATTAAAAGCAGAGCATTTGATAATTGATGAAATTTAATATTTGAGAGGTGGACTAATGGGCAGGTTAGTCATCCATATCTCTTTAATAAAATAAACACATTTTTGTCTCTATATTAAGTCAGATCTACAGGGAGAAAAATGTGTAAGCTAAGTTATTAAAATTCCAAACTGTAGAAGTATCTTTAATGTTATTTTGCCTTTGTAATTTACAGTGATTCTATACTTTAAAATGTCAATTTGAATAAAAATTATCTCCTTAAGTACAGTAGAATACCTTTTTTTTCTTTTTGCCAGTGAGGACACAATGAATTTGATTCCCCATAAGTTACATTTAATAAAATGAAAACTGTTTAAACAATTAGTTTTCACCTTCTACCTTAGTTGTCAGCAAACTTAAAGCCAAACCCAAACGTAAAATTGTAATAATTAGCAAATATCTTTTGTTAGGTAATATACAATTCCTCTCTTCATCAGATAGTTTTTATTTTATTTTTATCTCCCTCTAAGGTATTTTAACCTTCATGTAATTAATCAATTAGCTTAGAGATATGTAGGATATTAAAAAAGTTATTATATTTTTCTCATTGTGCGTAGACATATTCATGAGAAAAATCAGCTAGAATATACAAGATTGAGACTGAATTAGAAATTCCAAGACATATGATCATCATAACTCTAAGTGCTGATATGTAGTTTTGAATATTTGATGTGCTCAAGTATCATTCCTGAGTAATGTCATTGATGTTAATTTCCTTATTACTCAGAGAAAATCCTCGCAAGAGATAAATTTATCTGAAACATGGCTTTCATAGTATTTTCACACAGAAGGGATGGCATTGTAAAAAGATGGTCAGAAGGGACTGGGACCTAAAACTGCAGACTGACATCTGGCAGACAGAGGACAACCAGGTTCCTGCCTGTCAACTAAGGCCAGAAGGAAGGAGTTTATTATGACTGGACATTAGTGAACAGTATCTAAGTGCTTGGGATGTTCAAAAGTCATCAAGTATGGTGCTAATGATGATGATTGAACTGTATGACAGCTGTCACACTTCATTATGCTTTATTTGGGGAATTTCTGGTATTATTTGATTGTTGCCAGAAAGAACATTGAGTCAGAGTAGGGTTTAACTCTTTAATGAAGCAAAATCATGCAAATTATTAGCTTTTAAATAAATAATATAATAAATTATTAGCTTTTAAATACATGTTTTCATTTTATTGATATTTCAAGGTATTACAAAGAGAAGAAACCATTGTGATGCATTTATTTTGACAATATCCTTAAATTTTTTAACTTTGCCTTCCTTGCCCTGTGTCCTTGGCATCTTTCTGTGCTTCTTTCTTTTTTCCTCTCTTCTTGATTCTTCTTACTCTTCTCTTCATTACATTTTCTCAACCACATACTTTATATTCCACAGGGAAAACTATTCTTGAGAGTTTTCTTTTTCAGAATCAAATTACCTGTCACAGTGGCACATGCCTATAATCTCAGCTGCTCATACAGCTGAAGCAATAGTGTCCCAAGTTAAAGCGAGCCACGGTAATTTAGCAAGGCCCTACGCAACTTATAAATACCCTTTCTCAAAATAAAAAATATAAAACAACCAAAATGGGCTGGGAATGTGATTCTGTTGTCAAGGGTCCCTGGGTTCGATCCCTGGCACAAAAAACAAACATAAGAATCAAGTTGCTTTTTATAGTATTTGTTAAATTTAACTTTTTTTTAATAAAAATTCATTGATACAGTGAAACCATCTATATGGTGTGTCCATAGAACTGTCAAACTCTGAAAATTTAAGAAATTTACTTACTTCTCCCCCGAAATCAGAGTATCTGCTGAACTCAACCAGCAATTCTCAGAGATCAGAGCAATGAAACACAACATACTTCCAACATTTGTTTAGCATTAAGAGTAGAAACAGTGCATCCGAGATGATCAGATCACAGATATGCATGTTCCAATAAGGTTTTCATAAGGATGCCACCTACCTAGATCTAAAAACAAACCAAAAAACAATATAGTCAGAGAATAAGAGCTTCAGTGGTTTCATACAAATTACCTTATCAATGTAATTTAATAATCTGGATTAGATATGGCAAATTATTTGAAAAAATTGCCACAATCCTTCCTTATGGAACTTACGTGCTTATTTTGAAAGAAATAGTCTGACTTTTGCATGATAAATAGGTAAAAGAGTGTGTATTTTATTTAAAAGACTTTTAAAGTCTCTGTTGCTGAAAATCTGAAATGTTTTCATTGAAATAAAACTTTGACTTTAATGACCAAGTTGTTCATCTGAGTGGATTGTACTATGCATTAATCCTGATTTATCATTTCCCTTTTGTGAATTCATTTACTGTCTTCATGTAATTAACTCTGAGACCCACTGAGATAATCTCCACTTCAGCTATCTGCTTGCAGATCATATCCTTGCTGTTCAACAGTGTAAAAAACATCTTCTTTGCTTGGTTGTAATTATCCTGTCAGTAAAATACATTTAGAATAGGTACACCTCCTTTGGTATCCCCTGTTATGAGCCTGGCATTTCTTCTATGCCACCACAGAATTGATTTTTTTTTAATTTTTTATCCTTTCCCTGTGCAACTGGCCTCCCATGGGAAAATGAAAGCAAAAGAAAACCTGGAAAAATAGAAGCACCGTAATGTAGGAAATACTCAGATTTTGCCACCTGGTTCTGGAATACTGAGGTTCTTTAAGGATCTTTTTGTTTTTCAAAATGCCTCAGGCAAACTCAATCTGAGCAATTTCTGCTCATCTGTTCCCAGACATATTATCTTGAGATGGGAAAGATAGCCTTTGAGAAGCATGTTTTCATAAATTGTTCTTCCTACTAGGTTACTTTTTAAATATTATGATTCTTGGTATGTGGAAATAAAGGATAAAATTCTAAGCATACAATTATCTTTCACATTGACAAGAATTGCCATGATGAAAGTATAGTAAAATTAATGATCTTAAGACATTATAATATGAAAAGCCATGCAACTTACAATAATGTTCTGTTCAAAAGAGAATCTTGTGTTCAATAGTGATTTAGTCTATATTCAGAATGTGTAAGTGTATGTACATATGTATTAAAAAAGAAAACCAACTTTAACTGTTAGAATAAATGCCTTAAATTTCTAGAAGAAAATATAAGAATATACTTGTAATAAACATTATATAATAATTGTAAAAAATCAGAAACCATGGGTGTAAATCCAAGCGCAGGTGCTCAAAAAGGTAGCCAGACCTAAGAACAGCTGAGCAAAACCCTTTATTGGGATTGGTGACTCCCGGGCCAAATTCATCTATGCCACCAGAGTGAGCAGGGGAAATGACGGGCAGACAGGGGAAGTGGCGTGGAGGAGAAAATGGCGCTGACTTTGGCTGGGCATTTGATTTTATAGTTTAGGGAAATGAGAGAAGTTGATAGAGTTGGCCTTTCAGAGATTGGCTGCTGGATCCATGAATCTATTGGAGATTTCCTGCCAGTGTCTTGGCTGGCTGTTCTTTTCATGGGCAAACTGCCCCACACCCTGCCCCTAGTTAGCCACCTTGGCCGCAAGGCTTGGCTGAAGTCCCACCTCCAGCCACCTGCTGGGGTCAACCTAACATCAATGATAATAATATATTAACAAATTCAATTTTTAACATTTTGGGTTAGTTTGGTCTTTAATCAAAAGGAGTTGAGGAAAATATTCCATTTGATTACTAACTTTCTGAAGTTGATATGTATAAATGGAAGATAAATGCTGTCACTAAAAAACACATGTTCAATATGAGCAGTGTTTTTTTCTTGTCTAAAAGATCGAAAAATGGATAAGCCTTATGTACGTTGGAAGGCATGTTTTCTTTTGTGCTTTATCTTTATTATTTGAATTGTCTTCCTTAAAGAACACTGCTACACAAATCCCTTTAATGGCTTTTAACAATGCTAACTTCCTTTTTTCCAATATTCTTGAAGTCGCAACTTTAGAAGCCTTAATCACTAGTGTCAGAAAAGAACTTTTTCTCTATCATCTTTGGTTTTATACCTGCAGGCCTGCAAATTACACAGACAATAAAATAGATGGTCAGGAGACAAAGCTGTTTACATGTATACAGGCATGTATACAGAAGAAAGGGCATGTGAATATATATATTGTTGGAGTCTCAACCTGGGGGTCAGGTGGGATGATGAAGTAGATACCACCCTATGAGAAGAACTCCTGAGTTTCTTTAAGAAGGGTAAAGTTTGTTTTCAGAGCCAGCAGTTCAAAGAAAGTTTGTGGAAATGTTTGCTTGCACAGGTGCCTGTGGTCATCCTGGGGGTGGAACTGCCCTTGGAAGAGGATTTATGTCAGATTTACTCTTGATCTGTCTCCTGAGAATAATTTATGGAAATCTCATTTTCTGAAGCCCTTGCTTTTGGTTAGATAAGATAAAGAAAGCTCTGAGATACTTTGTATCTGTAGTATTTCAAATATCTTCATCTTAAAATGATCTGTGTACTAACCCTGGCGTTCAGAGTAGGTTCCTACACTCCAGCATCTCTAATTGCATTTTAGTGGTCCTTGCAGCAGACTGACTAGCTTACTGGTGAATACAAAGTAAAATCTAAAATCATGATTTTTTAAAAATCTGTAACAGTTTGTAAGCATATGGCAGAGACTGAGCTTTTGATTAAACAGCCACAATTGTTCTCTTATAACATAATTTACCATGCAACTTTAAGTTTCCAATGGATTTGGAATTGTTCCTTGGTTTTAAATTCCTTCCACATACAGTTAAAGCAAAGAAAGAAGTTATTTTTAATAAATTGAACAGATAGAAGTATAATTAATATAAGCCCTCTGGCAATTTTGTATAGCATCAAAAAGAAATAACTTCTTTTTCTTCATCTATAACTTACCATTTTAAAACTAGAAAAACTCCAGATGAAGAGAAAACACTATAAGAACAATTTTAGTTTGTTTAACTGCTACGATATTTATATTCAATCTCTGCTTTTTCATCTTCTGTTATTTCTGTGACTTTGGGCTAATGTGCAGTGAAGATTATCTCTTTTTCTCTGAATACTGAGGGAACTTAATTTACACATTTTTAGTAAAAAATACTCTTTTTTATTAGAAGTATATAGAGATACAGTTGAGGGGGAAACATTATCAAAATAATAGCAATCAATGTGTATAAACTTTGTTATCCAGGGGTCATGCCAAAGCATAGATAAACCACCCCATGGTGGTTTCACCTGTTGCAGTTTCCCCCAGAAGAACTCATGCGTTAAATGGGTACCTCGTGGAGGAATGACATCGGCTTCTGGGCTGGTTCCCCCATCTTCCCAATCACCAGACTCCTATGAGTTCTTCATATGGAAAATTTTTCATGTTTATTAAAAATGACACAGTAAGGGGTTGGGAATTTAGCTCAGTGGCAGAGCACTTGCCTAGCATGTGCAAGGCCCCGAGTTCGATGCTCAGCCTTGCAAAACAAAACAAAACAAAAATGACTCAGTAAATAACAGGAAGCATTCCAACAAGACAAGCTAGAATAAAAGGATATGGAGATTGACCAAAGTTTTATGGAAGTAGATATTACTTTGTGTGAGAAAACTGACTTGGAGCAAACCAATTCTCTGAAGTTATCAATTTTAGCTTTGTTTTTCCTGCCAAAAAATTACCTTCCAAACACAACTTTCAAAATTCCAGTTTAGAAAAACCTGTATTGTTTCCTTTTTTAAAGGTTCAAATCTGCATTAAAACAAAGATGTAAGTAAGTATGCAAAAGTGATAAAGGAGTTAATGCACTCAGTGTTTGAAATTGGCCAGAATATTTCACTTCTCCCTGTGGTTATGTAAAATACATAAATGTGTGCAAGAAAACTTCCTCTAAGAAACTTTCCCAGACTTTCCTGCATCTTTCCAATTAAGCCTTTAGTTTGTTTCTTGTGTTGTGTTTTTTTTTGACTCTCCATGCTTAATGAATACATGTTGCCTTTGAATTATTTTATCTTGAATATATGCAACACTTTGTTTTAGAAGATTAGAGCCATGTGTTATATCCCTAGGTCTAATGAAATATACCCAAACTCTCATGTATAAATATTTTTGTATTCACAAGTTTTGAGACAAAGTTCTAAACATCTTATTTTGGGACTCTGGAGTACAAATTAGATTACATAATTTCTATACACTTGAGTGTATTATTACTAATGTGCAGGAAAGTTTTGTTCTGAAAACACATTTAGTGGAGTAATGTGATATTTTAAACTAGAAGGCATGATTTCTGAAATATGTTTAAGGCAGGTGGGCACCAGCCTCATTGCAAAGCCCAGTAACAATTTCTGTTGTTAGTAGCCCTTTTGTACTTGGCATTTGTCTAGCTGATAATGCTTCATTTCTTACATTTCTTGTCTCCCAGGGTCTGAGGCTGCTGAAGGAATATTTGAATAAAGCAGCCAAAGTAGGGATTAAGAAGATCTTCACTTAGCTTCAAGTTTCATCAAAATCTTGGTAATAAGCAAAATAAAACCAAGAATATTCAGATGAAAAAATGTGATATGAGCACTCTTAGAAATTTCACTGTTCCTAAGCATTGTATAAAATTAGTTTCCATAGATTAATATTGCTTAGGATATAAAAAGCATGCAATTTATTAAATGCTATTTTTGTATTCTAACCTAATCTTTCAGTTGTTCAGCATATCCCTTACTTTTTCACTAATCTAAAGAACTTTGAGTCCTACAAAATGTAATCTTTTGGTAAATTACATCAAAACCTGGGGAAAGGGGACTGGAGCAATGGCTCAGTGGTTATGACACTTGCCTGGCATGTGTGAGGACCCAGGTTGGAACCCCAGCACCATGTATACAACTAAATGTCAGAACAATGAAAGCCACATGAAAAACTAAATAAAATTGATATTCCTCCCTCCTCCTCCCCTCTCGCTCACTGTCCCTCTCTTTAAAAAAAAAACCTGGGGAAAGGAGAATACAAAGTCATCATCATGGTGGTGGTTCAGTTTGTTGATTGTGCTAATTTTTCATCTGTAAGACGATGTCAGACATTGTGCCATTCTTTTGGAAGCAAATTATGGCTGAAACATTTTTATGTCAAACATGCCAATGACTGGTTGCATTTGTTTATCTAGGAGAGCAGATATCCAGTGCCTACCTCTTTATTTTTTAATGTGGAAATTGGGAGAAGCACAGATAAAAACATGAACTTTATAATTCTGCCTGATACTACTTGAATATTTATTTATTAAGTATTTATATTACACATATATGTATTGGGCTATTTATACTTAATTTCTGCAGTACCACCTTATGTTGGGGCTCATAGCTCTCCCCATTTTGAAATGAAGAACTTCCCTGAGACCAGACAGATTGTCAGCGAAGAACTAACACTTGAGCTGATCAGGCACCTCTTACTTGGTTAAGAATTGTCCACTAAAATACAATGAGCTAAAAAAGCTAAACCCCCCAAATCACAAATAATCCATTCAGTAAATGGGCTATGGATCTAAAAAGAAACTTCTCACCAGAGTAAATCCAAAAAGCTCATAAATATATCAGAAAACACTCTACATCTTTAGCTATTAGGGAAATGCAAACCAAAACTTCAATGAGATTCCACCTCACTCCTATTAGAGTAGCAAAAATGAATACGAACAATAGATGCTAGAGGGGATGTGGGAAAAGAGGAACACTGTCACACTGTTGGTGGGACTGCAAAGTGGTTCAGCCACTCTGGAAAGCAGTGTGGAGACTCCTCAAAAAATTAGATCTGGAACCACCTTATGACCCAGCTATCCCATTTCGGGGTGTTTTCCCAAAAGAGATAGAATCAGCATTCTATAGAGATGTGGCTTCATCAGTGTTTATAGCAGCTCAATTCACTATAGCTAGACTATGGAACCAACCCAATTGTCCCTCACTGGACGAGTGGATTCAAAATCTTTGGTACATATATACAATGGAATACTACTTAGCTATTAGAGAAAACAATATTATGGCTTTTACAGCCAAATGGATGGAGATGGAAAAAATTATGCTAAGTGAAGTATCCCAATCTCAGAGACTCAAGGGCTGAACATTTTGTCTCATTTGTGGAAGCTAGATTATATCTGGAAGTTGTATGTTAGATGGCTAAGCTAATAATAACCATAAATTGTATGAATTTTTACACAAAGAGGGGGATGATTGCCTAGGATACCTGGAGGTGTAGGGAGGGGAACAGGGTTGGGGGAAGGTTTAGAAAAGCTATCTAGGAGACTGGAGGCTGGGAATATGGGGAAATCATCTCAGGAGAAGATATCTGACCTCCATGAGATATCCATTTAACTCAGGAGTTCTTTGGGGGGAAACATAGAATCACAGGGAACACAACGGGGTCATCCATGGCATGGCATCAGCCTTGGCTAACTATGTAAATACACATTTGTTCCTGGTTGTTTGACAATGATTACCCCTCAATTGTAACTCCATATTCATTAAAAAAAAAAAAAAAGAATTGCCCACTAAAGTATTCAGGAGGACTTCTGCCACATCATAGGTCATCTGAGGTCTGAAAGAAAGGTTCATCTCTAGAGATTTGAATAAAGGGACAGTGATGGGGAGTTCTGTAGGGAATGATTTAAGGGAATGGAAAAATTAGAATTGGACAGGGTTGTAACTGGAAGCTCTGGAGCTGAGGGTGACCATTCAGGATTGACCTGAATTCAGGTAAAGGAGCTGGACTTCATCTGATACCAGCAGCAGTTGGATGAGGGCCATTCTGGCCAAAACAGTGATTGGATATGTTACTACAACGCATTAAAAGATAGGCACACAGTCAGTATCCTAGCTGTATAAAAGTGAACTATGTAACTTCTAAAACCATGCAGCTCAGCCTCTTTTCACGTTTCTTGTTCTACATTTCTGGGGAGGGTTGGTAATGACTTCAGAGCTCCTTCCTCTTTGTTTATCTTTATTTAATCTCTATTCAGAAATGTTAATAGCCTCCTCCACATTATTCTCTTTCTCTTTCATCATCCTATGATTTGCTTAAGTCTGTCTTTGACCTTCCAGAATGGTGAGCTCTCTTTCTATTGTTTCTCAGTGAACTATTCTTTAAAACAAAATTGGAAGAATTGGGTCATTAGCTCAGTGGTAGAGAACTTGCCTATCAAGAGTCAGGTCCTGGGTTCTATCTGCAGTGCCACAAATAATATAGAAAAGTGAAGGTTTATTCATCTGACCT
>PVKS010027508.1:0-27451 GCA_004027875.1 Aplodontia rufa
CTCTCTCTCCCCGGAAATCCGCCCACATATATACAGCTCACAACACACGTGACCAATAGATTCATATGCACCAATGGGCTTCTGACTTTTCCCTAAATGCCACGCAAGCGTACTACAGCCAGTTTCTACTTCCTCAAAGAACTGGGTGGGGCCCTAGCCTCAGGCGCCATCTTGGCATGGCGGATCCCGCTCCCGACAACCTGGCTTGAGCAGTGCAGTGGCCCTCTATTAATTTCTTAGGACTGCTGTAATGAAGTTCAAAGCAACACAGATGTGTTGTATCACAGTTCTGGAGGCTTGAAGTCTGAAACCTAGGTGTCAAGAGGGCCATGGATTGCCCAACAGCTCTAGGAGAGAATTCTTCCTTGCCCCTCTACCTTCTGGTGTTTGCCAGCTATTCTTGGCACTCTCTGGCTTGCAGCAGTATCTCAAGAGCAGGCCAGCTCCCCACTGTGCATCTTCAGTTTTCTTCCTGCGGTGTGTCTATCTTATAAGGATACAAGTCACATTGGATGGATGCCCACCCTAATGACCTCTTTTTAAATTGATTACCTCTGAAATCTTGTTTCCAAATAAGGCCACATTAGAAGACTCTGGGGATTGCACTTCAACATACTTTTTGCAGGGGAGAGATAGGGAGCACAGAAGAATATAATTTCACCTATAGCACTCTCTACTAAATATGTCTGAATTAATTAATCTATGTGTCCTTGACATAATTCTCCCATTACCCTGACCCTATATATAAAATTTAAGGAAACCTCTCTGTTCTGTGAATCTAAAGTAATACATAACTTTAAAACTGTAATTTTAAAAAATAATTTTGTTGTAAGACCTAATCCCTGCCCACATATCTATATCTACACCTATCTACCTTTTTCTGTGAATGAAGAAATCTTAGTTTGCCTATGGATAGAAAATGATAGCACCTAAATTTTATGATCATAAGTATTTTATTCTATGTCCAAACAAGAGGTAACCCAGGAGCTAGGCAAACTATAAATTAAAGACCAAAGGCCAGTGGTCAACTACAAACATGAAGGTGATTTTGTGCATTAAGCATAGTTGTTCCCGCCAAGAGGACAACCCTTCCAACACAATTTCTCTGTATGTCTAACTTGTGAGGGCAGCAGGGCAATACAAGAAAGAGAAGATGAGGTGCAGAAAATATTTATGCATATGAAGTGCATTTTCTCATTTTGTCTCTTAAAGTATTTTCTTGAGGCACTGATAATCCACCTCTTGTCTTGTCTTCCAGATAGATGTCTGACTGCATTATTCTCTATTTCCAACTATGCAAGAGATATCTCAGACATCTTAAAATACTTGTAACACCACATCTCAAAAACATCCATTGCCCTAGCCCACCACCTTGCTCTTACTGTCATTGCTTTCTTCTTAATTTTAATATTACTTAATTGTTATTCCATTTAAAAATATTGACATTATGTTTGAATTATTTCCTTTCTATACATTCCATGTGGATATACTCAAATTTGTAAAATTTCCCTTTAAATTAGTTTTCTTATTGGCTTCCTCCATTCCACTATTTCCTAATAAATATCTGTTATTTGTTGATTTCTTGGTATGTGATGATTACTGTACTAATTTCTCATCAAAAGCTATCACTCTGTGTAGTAATGAAATATTATTATTCTTTAAAGTATACATAATTATTCCTGTAATTCCTAAGAGTTTAAACAGAAGAGCTACAAGATAAAGTCAAGAAAATCTCCCTGAAGGGGGTTCATGCACAAGGTGAAAATTTGAAAGTATGAATTTAAGAGGATAAAACCAAGAGCATCAATTCTTAAAGTCCAATGTCTTTCTTTCTAGAGGGAAAAAAGAGAGGAAACATGAGAAGGCAGGTTAGTTTTTTAAAAAACAATAGAATAGAAATTTCTAAAGCAGAATAAATGGAAATTGCCTCAGACATAAATATATCTCAGAAAACCAAATACAAAGAGAGGTTCCTCAGGGTGCCCAGAAATGGACAAACTCATCAACTACTAAGTATTTTGCGTGAGTTTCCTACTAACAACACTAATCCTTTGATGGTAGTGAACCAATGCCTTGAAAGGTATTTGAAGGGAAAAAAATATTTTTTTAATCTACAAATTTTTACCAGTGTACCTTCTGTTCATTAATTATACTTGGAAGACAGATTGGAGATATTTTCATGTATATAAAGTCCCAGAAATTTTACTGCACACATACTGACCTTAAGAATGTGCACTGTCTAGGAATGATCAAAAAAGGAAAGAAAAAAATTAAAAAGTATTTCTGGGATTTGATACTGTCTTGCTAATTCAGAGGCACTTAAGACTGTGAAAAGAAGATAATACACATACACAAACAAAAGGAAAAGCAATCAGACACTCCAAGAAAAATAATAATTAACAAGAATAATATATTTCTCAGCTCTTTCATGCATTATATTTATATCACTGTTATAACACAAATAGTTTTTATATATTTTCACCTTTTGGGTGGAACTCAAAGTCAGAGAATAAAAAGCTAATTGTCTTGTCTATTTTGTGCTGGTAGAGAAGAATATTAGAGCCTGGGTGATTTTCAATTAAAAGAAATCTATTGGCTTCTGGAGACTGGAAAGTCTGAGATCAAGGTGGCAGCATCTGGAAAGGGCCTTCCTGATGCTTGACAATGTGGTGGAAAGCAGAAGAACAAGAATTTAAGAGGATGATACCTCTCCAAGAGTTTGTTTTTATAATGATTTTAATCTATTTATAAGAGGAAATCCTCATTACCTAAATATCTTCCAAAGTTTCCAATACTTCAATTCTGCAGAGGCAATCAAACTATAATATTAGTGGTAGTGTTTTAAAAGTAGCTAAATATTTCAATCTTACATAATTATAAGTTATAAATAATGATGCAGAAGAGGTGAAAGAAACAGACACTAATATTATCACTTCTAAAACAGGAAGCATATGATATATGGCACATAATTGTACAAATAATTAATAAAGTTAAATTGATATAACTATTGGGAAGGGGGAGATGACATATGAGTTCATTCTTTATTTCAACTATCAATATCATCTAAGATTTGTAAATCAATAAATCATGTTATAAAAGTGTATATTTAGGGATATAGAGGTGAACAATATAGGAAGGAAAACTACAAAAATGTTTAAAAATTAAAAGTATATGTGGCATAAGGGCATTAGAAGAAATTGTACATAATTTTAAAGCTATTTTTACATTCTATCTTATTTATTCAAAAAATATGTATTGAGCATCAACCATAATCAGGCATTGTGCTAGTCCTAGGAATAGAGCAATGAACAAAAACACTAGAAACCAAACTCCCCTTTATTTATGAAGCTTATATTCTAGTGGAATAGTTTATATAAACTTCTGGAGAGTATCAAAGTATCTACTTAAGTAACCTTTAATGATGCTATGGCTTAGGTAGGAGGTGTCCTCCCAAAGCTTCTGTGTGACACACTGCATATTGATATACCACGTGAATGGAATGTGAAAACAAGCAGGAGCAGCTACTCTCATAACTGGCAAAGCAGACTTCAAACCAAAAGTAATCAGAAGCGACAAAGAAAGTCACTTCATACTGGCAAAGGAAACCATTTAACAAGAAAATATAAGAATATATATTTATACCACAAATGTGAGTGCAACTAAACACATAAAACAGACACTAATCACATTGAACCCTCAGATAGACCCAGTACAATAATACTGTGTGATATCAACACATCTCTCTCACCATTATGTAGATCATCCACACATAAACTCAATAAAGAGTCTTTGAACCTAAAAAATATTATAAATCAAATGTACTTAATAGACATCTATAGAATATGTTATCCAAAAACAGCTGGACATACTTTCTTCTCAGTGGCTCATGGAACCTCCAAAACAGAACATATTTTAGGACAGAAAGCAACTCTTAGTGAATACAAAAAATTTTATACAATTTCTTGCATCTTATCAGGTCATAATGCTATTAAATTAGAAATAAACATGATAAAACCCTACAGAAACTATATAAAGTATATGGAGATGGAGCAATACACTTTTGAATAATGAAAGGATGGTAGAGAGGGAGAAATTAAAACAACAAACCTGCTGAGAAAGAAATCAGGAAAACAATTCCATTCACAGTAGCCTCAAAAAGTAAAATTCCTAGGAATAAATCTAAGCAAGGAGGTGAAAGATATTTACAATGAAAACTATTGAACATTCAAGAAAGAAATTGAAGACCTCAGAATATGGAGCCTATAGAATGGAAGAATGTCTTTGCTGGCTACTCTTCTGAAAGAGGATTAATATTTAGAATGTATAAGGAGCTCAAAAAACTTCACACCAAAAATTCTAATAACCCAATTAATAAATTAATGTGCATGAGATTGGAGAGGTGACTCAGCAGTAGAGTGCTTTCCTGGCATGTACTAGGACCCAGGTTTGAACCCCAGCACCACATATACAACTTTCAGAAAAACAAAAACCAGATGAAGAAACAAATATAATTGACTCACTTTTTCTTTCTCAAAAAAATAAAAAATAAATTAATGGGCACATGAGTTAAACAGGTACTTCTCAAAATCAGAAATATAGATAGTCAAGAATATATGTGAAAAAAATGTTTAACATCATTAGCAATTAGAGAAATGCAAATAAAAACTACCCTGATATTTCATCTCATACCAGTCAGAAAGGCAGTCATCAAGAATATAAATAATAAATGCTGGAGAGGAGGTGAAGAAAAAGGAATATGTTTTATGCTGCTGATGGTATTGTAAATTAGTACAACTACTATGGAAATCAGTTTGGAATTTCCTCTAAAGGTTAGGCATGGAACTACCATATGATCCAACTATACCATTCCTCAGTATTTATTCTGAATAATTAAAATCAACGTTATACAGTGATATATACATACTCATGTTCATAGCAGCACAATTCACAATAGCCACACTATGGAACCAGCAGGGGTGTCTGTCAATGGATGAATGGATGAAGGAAATGTGGTAAAAATACACAATGGAGCTTTATTCAGTAGTGAAGAAAATGAAATTATGTCCTTTGCAGGAAAATGGATGGAACTAGAGACTATTAAGTTAAGAAAATTAAGACAAACTCAGAAGGTTAAGGGTTGTTCGTTTTCTTTTATATGTGGAAGCTAGAGAAGAAAAGGAAAAGAAAGATGGGGCTAATCTCTTGAAAATCAAAGGGAAATCAGTAGAGAAAAGGGATCAACGGATGGGAGGTAGGGAGGGAGGAGGAAAGTGCTGGGGAAGGATATTGGCCAAATTATATTGTTATATTGTGTACATGAACAAACATGTAACAATAATCCTGTCAGTATGTACAACTATAATGCACCAATTAAAAAATGTGAGCGGAGAAAAAAGAAAGAAGATTGCCAAAACATTGCTCCCACTCAACATTATTTGAAGTGTTCTCAAATTCATATCTTAATTTTAATAACATAAAAAGACTTTTTAAAATATGAAGGGCTCAAATTTCTTATATTTTAATTGTAGCACTGGCTCATCTATTATTATATCATAGATATATAATAACATTATGTTAATTATGATTTCATGCCAATAAAGTTGTTGAAAGAAAAAAAATAATTTTCAGAGGTGAAATTATTAGGCTTTCATATATTCAGTGGATTAACTGGGTGACTGGGTGAATGTGTAGGCAGGTAGGGTGTGATTGGAGGAGGTGGGCCACTGGAGGTATGCTTTGGGGTTTTATATTTTGACCCTGGTGACAGAATCTCAATCTCAATGTCTCTCTCTTTCTCTCTCTCTCTCTCTCTCTCTCTTCCTCTCCCTCCCTATCTCTCTCTTTCTCTGTCTCTCTCTCTCTCTTCTTCCTGGATACCTGAGCTGTTTTCCTCCTCCACATCCTTCTGCCATGGTGTTCTGCCTTGGCTCAGGCCCAGAGCAACCAACTCAGCTGATCATGGAGTGAACCTCTGATAGTCAGGAGCCAAAACAAACTTTCCCTCCTTACAGCTGTTCTTGTCAGGTATTTTGACTACAGTGAAAAAAAAAAAAAGGTACTGAAAACAAATGGAGAGCCAGGGGCTGGAGCAATGGCTCAGTGGTGGGAGCACTTGCCTGGCGTGTGCAAGAAGCCAGGTTCAAACCCCAGCACCACGTATACAACTAAGTGTCAGAGAAACAAAGTCCAGATGAAAGGATGAAGTTGATTCTTCCTTTCCTCTCTCTCTTTTCACTCTCCTGCTCTCTCTTTAAAACAAACGAACAAAACCCCACACAGATGGAGAGATAGATGTAAACAGCCATAGGATTCAGAGTCCAAAGAACCTGGGTAAAATCTTGATCCGACTCTTTTTTAGCTAAAACAAAAAAAATTACTTTGCTAGAGATTTGTTGTTCTGTTTCTGTGCCCCATTGTCTGGGAAAGGAGGAGCAGGGCCTCTGTGTTGAAAGTTTGCAGTGAACATTGACGATACAGCTTCCAGCATGTTGTGTGCCCATCACGGTGTTCGTTTTCACGAGCCCCACCAGTCCATCTGCTGTCCTACAATACCAGCCCATTCATTTCTCTTAATGTCCCATTTTTTTCAGGTCTTTGCTCTCTGTTTGTGAAGGTGGCAGCTAACAAGCAGAGAAACTAAACCAACGGATAGGTTGGTGCCTGAGAAGAGACCGTGCTTGATCTGAGCAGGGGTGGGTAGAGCAAAGAACTTGCCACAGAAGTTCTTGAGTTCTTGGCTCTTGTCCTGACTCAGTCCCTCCTCTTTCTCAGCCTCATATAAAGTACAGGAGCATGTTTTATAAACTATATAAGTAGCATCTTGGTGGGGGTGCTAAAAAATTGCAGAGGAGTGTCATGTGTTTGAAGAGTTTATTCTTCATAGGTTAATTGTTGATTATTTTATTACTCTTTCCAAATATTATTCAACTTTTAACAGTAATATGGATTTTCCAGGTGATAATCTGTGTAGGAAAAAGAAAGAGGGCTTATACCAGTGATATTTCAGGCCCTGCAGTTGGACACCCCAAGGGCATTTGGGCCGTCATTTCAAGATCCTTAACCTGATTTGGGAGAGACCCACTCTCAACCTAAGATCAAGTACAGACCTCAGCTATGGTTAACAGTCATTTGAAGGTCACAGACTCCTTTCCAAATGTTTGGGGTTCAATAAAATTCCAGATGTATTTGGCCCTGAACTATTTTATTTTGCTTTTAAACTCATATGGGTTTTAAAGAAAATTTCATCCATATGTTTTTGATTCATTTACACTTCAATCATTAAAAATTTGGTTTATTTTGTAGTTATCTAATGCCCAAGAAGTTTTTTAAAATGAGTGCTTCAAAGTACTTTCCAATAACAGAAAAAAAGAAAGAAAAGGCCAAATAACAGGAAGCTGTGGTTTGCCAAGAGTAAATAAATGCTCTACACCCGAAGTTTCCATCTTGAGCTCAACCTCCAAACCTGTCATCTCTGTTTTGTGTCTAAAGAAACTTTAACAGGACAGATTTCCTCTCCAAAAAAACCCCAGAAAGCACCAGGTAAAAAAAAAAAAAAAAACTTAAAATAACTATCAAAATATAGCACCCACATCCACAAGTGCAAACTTATGAAGTGATTTGCACCTAGATGCTGACAACATAGCATGACATCAGGAAGAATTCTTAGGTTCTATTGTTGAGTGACCTGGGGTAGTCATCTAACTTAATTGCACCTCAATTTCCTGCTTAAGACCTTGGAGCAACAAGGTCTGCCCTACACATATAAAAGTGTTGAAGATATTGTCAAGAAACCTACAGGATATTGCAGTCCTTTGAAGAATATGAAGTGATATCTAATTGCATTATAGCTAAAGTACAGTAATAAAATGCATAATCATTATCATGGATCAAAGAATTTTGCAAAAATGTCAACACTTGCTAATTTGAATGGAGTACTATTAAGTGTAAAGGTAGTATAAAGAAATAAATCTGAATCCAGGGGCTTTGTTTCTCTACTATATAATCATCAGTTTAATAATATTCTGACATTTATTCACCCTATATTTTTTTCTTGGTCCAGAGGTAGTCAAGAAAATGCTTTAAGAATCTTAACATTGAAGACTATAGTAAATATCCATTAAATATTCATGATGTGATAGCCCCTTTAATGCACATCATCTTTTTTAATCCTTACTTAATCCTGTTAAATGGATAGCATGATCCTCAATTTGCAGGTGAGGATATTAGAAGAAAGTAGTTCAAGGTTGCATAAGTGGGCAAAAACAGCACTCAAACAAATGTTTTCTTTGAGTTCCAAATCTTTTTATTTATTTAATGAAATGTTTCCAATTTCTCAAAATGTAAAGAAAAATAATCCCACTAAAAATAGTATTCTTCTTCCTGGAAGAAACCACAAAGGTAATAAAAATAAACAAAACAACCATTTTTAAAGTTTTCTTCACTCAACCTTTTCTTGCCTTGAGTGAGTGACTATTTACAATGCATCTTTTATTTTTATTTTTTTTTAAGAGGGACAGAAAGTGAAAGAGAGAGAAAGAGGGAAATAATTTTTATTTAGTTTTTCACGTGGCCTTCATTGCTTGGAAACCTCGTTGTGTACGTGGTACTGGGGTTTGAACTTGAGTACTCGTGCATGCCTGTCAAGCGCTGTAACCACTGAGCCACTCACTGCTCCAGCCCCTACAATGTATCTTTTAAGTATTAAGATAAACCTTAAGTGTTCAGTTAAACACTGACTTGATATGATTAGCACAACAAATTTCATTGTCTCTGTGTTGGATTCATTCCCTTTCTTTACTTGAGCAGACACAGCTCTCTCATTTTCCTCAGTTTGCAATGTGCAATCTTGCTGATGGATGCTCTGCCGGGACATTTAAAAGAGCAGATGAGCCACTTTGAGAAACACTTTTAAAGCACTTCTGGAGTCTGGTTGTCATATTTGCCCAGTGACTGCAATGCATTTGTATCCGCAGCCTACATGTGGTTACTGGCTTCAGCACTTCTCACTTTGTTAAAAAGAGCCCGGTGCCATTTAGCTTTTCGGGCATAATAAACTACCTCATCACCCAACAACGTAAGATGACGTTTATTTCATCCCTGGCAGAGTGATTCTGATCAGGGCTGCCTTGGCTGGTCTCTGCTGGGGTGCCTCTCATGTGTGCAGTCATCTGGCTGGACAGGTTGGTCTGCGGTGGCTTCTATGTGACATCTGGATGTTGGCATTGGTGGTCCAGAGTGACAAGCGTAACTGGGCTGTGTGTCTTTGATCCACTGGCAGGCTAGCCCAAGCTTCTTCAGACAGTGGTCTCAACGTTCCACAAGAGGAAGCTTGGGACTTGTGTACTGTGAATTCCAATGTCATTTACTGGTCAAAATGCCTAGGATACCTGGAGGCACAGGGAGAGGGGCAGGGTGGCCGGAGGGATTAGCAAGGATATCTAGGAGACTGGAGGGAGGGAATATGGGGGAATCATGTCAGAAGGAGATCTCTGACCTCCACGAGAAGTCCATTTAACACAGGGGTTCTTCTGGGGGAATCATAGAATCACGGGGAACCTAAGGGGGTTATGAATGACATGGCATCAGCCTTGGCTAACTATGTAAACATACATTTGTTCTTGATTGTTTGATAATGATTCCCCCTCAATTGTAACTCCATATTCATCTAATAAAAAAAAAAGAACTTTTCAGTATTTGAAAAAAAAAAAAGTCATTGTCATGGCTCAGATTCAAGGATGAGGGAAATAGACCAAACCTCTCACAAAGAGGAGCTATAAAATTAGTGACCATTGTTACTATTTATCCCAATTTTTCTCATCCATTTCCCAATTCTGTTACTAGACCCCAAAACTCAATTCCTACATTATGTGTATAAAGTCCAAGAACAATGGAGACAGACCTTCGTTCTAAGCTACTGTTGCTATTTTGTGTATCTTTTGGAAAGTCTGTCCTATGCCTGCCCCACCTCTGCAGTTTGAAAGCTTATCACTTGTTTGATTCCATATGTTTGCTGTTGCTGGGGAATTTGCCTCAGGATGAATCAGGCCTTGAGTCTCGCTGTATCAAATTTAGAATGAATCCTGGACTTTTGAATTATTGCTGGAATGAGTTAAGACTTTTGAGACTATTGAGATAGAATTAATATATTTTGCATATGAAAAGAACATGAATTGGAGGGTACAATTAGTAGAATATAATGGTTTGAATGTGTCCCCCAGAGTTCCTATGTTGGAAACAACACCCAATGTAACAGCATTGAGAGATGAGACTTTTAAGAGATAAGTGAGTCATGAGAGCTCTGCCCTTATGAATGGATTAATGCCACTGCCACATCACAATGGAGCCAGAAGACCCGCAGTTGATGTCAATGTCTTGATGTTGGACTTTCCAGCCTCCCTCCAGCATAATGAGCCAAATACATTTCTGTTCTTTGTAGATTTCCCAGTCTCTGGTATTCTGTTACAGCAGCACAAAAATGGACTCAGATGCTGCGGGGAAAGCCAGTCTCTAGAACAAAACATCTTGTGAACTTGACTACAGAGATCTTACTTTATTCTTTGTTGAGCCCTAACAAATATCTTCACAATGTGCCCGCTTAGAAAAATCTATCCAGGAGCTGAAGGAGTGGCTCAGCGGTTATGGCGCTTGCCTTCCATGCGCGAGTCCGTGGGTTCAAACCCCAGCACCACATACACAACAAAGTGTCGGAGCAACAAAAGCCACATGAAAACCTAAACAAAATTAATTCTCACTTTCTCTGTCTCTCTCTCTCACTCTCTCTGTCCCTTTCTCTTAAAAAAGAAAGAAAGGAAAGAAAAGTCTATCCAGATGTAATGCTGGGGTTTGGATCTAGAATGGCTTCCAAACACTCAAGCTGAAAACGTTCCCCAGTACAGCAAGGTCCATAGGAATCCTTCGGGAAGTGATTGGGTCGGGAGGGCTGTAACCTCATCAGTGGATTCAGCCATTTAATGGATCCACAGTTTGAATGGACTACTGGATGGTAACTGCAGCTGAATGAAGCATGTCACTGGAAGCAGGCCCTTGGGGACCTTATTTTCTCCCTGACCCCTCTCTCTCTGCTGAGCAGCTCCCCTTCACCACGCCCTTCCACCGTGATGCTGTCTCACCTCAGCTCAGAGCAATGGCGCTGGCTGACCATGGGCTGACGCCTCTGAAACTAAGTACCAAAAGGAACATTCCCTTCTCTAAGTTGCCCTTGTCAGCCTTTGAGGCTCTGGCAAGAAAAGGTGACTGACACAGACCTTCTTGTCACTGTTCTCCTAATAATTTCCTTCAAACCCCTGACCATCTAGGGCAATTACTAGCCAGTGTTCTAGTCAGCTTTACTGTTGCTGAGACTAAAAGACCTGAAAAGAACAATTTTAGGAGGAAAAGCTTATTTTAGGGGTTCACGGTTTCAGAGGCCTCAATCAGGTGGCCAGCTCCATTCTTCAGGGCTCATGGTGAGGCTGCACATCATGGCAGATGAGGTGGCAGAGGGAAGCAGGTCAAGGCATGGCTCCAGTAAGCAGAGAGAGAAAGAAACTCCACACAAGATACAAGATATATACCCAAAGGCACGCCCCCAGTGACCCGCCTCCTCCACCCACACCCTGCCAGCCTACAGTTACCAGTTAATCCCCAGGGATTGACCCACTGATCTGGTTAAGGCTCTCATAACCCAACCATTTCATTTCCGCCATGAACTTTGGGGGACACCTCACATTCAAACCATAACAGCCACCATCCACGAGTCGCTATAGATCTGACTCTCTGACCTCTCCTTCAATACAGATAAACAGTCACATATACTGCTCAAAGTTTGCCCCCTGGAAGCCCAGCCCCTTTTCCTCCCTGTTCTTCAGGTGAAACAAAGCCACTCACCTTCATTCAGTGCCAGGGAGACAATTCTACGCGGGTTCCTTGCATTCCTTCATGTCTGTTCAGCAGAACCACTAATGGTTTTTGTTCTAGACTATTTTCTCAAGGATGTCTGTACATGAGCAATCTTAGAGAAGACATTTTTTATTGTGTGTCAAGAACTGCGAAGGTTCTGAGATTTTACTTACAAGCTAATAATTCTACATGCTACAATTTCATGTAAATTCAAATGCCACTGAGCCAAACCAACTGTACTTTATGTGTGTGTGGTGGTAGTAGGGACCAAATGCAGGGGTGTTCCACCATGGAGCTACATCTCTGCCATCCCAGACTTTCTTTGCTTTATATTTTATGTTAGATAGGGTTTTTCTAGGTTACTGAGGCTGGCCTCAAACTTGAAATCTTCCTGCCTCAGCCTCCAAAGTAACTGAGTCACCTTTCCTGACCCAGCTACATTCCTGAACATTCCATTTGACAAATGAGATTATAGGGCTCTTTCCCACTTGGTTATTCATTATGTTTTAGTTAATCACCCCCAAAATGGGAATATCAGGCTGAATGGTCATGAGGTCTCCATAGGTCAGGAATTTGGTGTTAACAAGAGTTTAGCAGTGAACTAATGACTGTTTTTCACAGGGGTGTACGTAGCCATGCCAAGGAGACAATGATTCTGAAATTTCAAGTAGAGTCTGTGCATGGAGACTGCCCCCCTTTGCCAGGTGGTAAAATTATCAGTCACAGAGGCTTACAGTTGAAAGCCATCACTGGGGTTGTGGGGTCCCAAAGGTACAAAGAACATACTGCAGCTTTCTGGATAACTTCCTGCAGTCTGTGGCCTTGGCTGCCACTCAACCATGCTGACATAAAGGCTGGCTCATATAAATGAGAAAGCAGAATGCCCAAGTGAGTCATGGCCCAATCCCTAAAGAATCCAATAAGGTGCTGCAGGAGATTGAAGATCCAGAAGTTTTCTCCTGGCTCCCAGAAGGATCAAGCATTGTAACTTCATCCATGTAATTCTAAAAGACAACTTGGAAAGCAGGACCTGGAATTTTGTAAGGGTTTTTCAGCCACCCCAGTGGGTAGAGGTATGATAACATTCAAGACAGGACAGTTTAGAATAAGGCTTCAGATCTGCCAACAGCAAATAAGACATCATCTGTTCAGTGGGGTCTTTGAATAGCAAGGAAAGAGATGTTCATGCTAAATCCTGAGCACCACCTTCCACCCTCTGCCTCATGCTAATGGCAGTGGCAGGGGGTTTATCCTATCATTACTTCTCCACCTAGGTTGATTGCTGATGGTGAGAATTCCCTGGTATGGAACATGTCAACACTGCTATCATATGTACATATAGTATATTGCCACATACATCTATATATAGTATACATAAACATTGCTGTTATATTATTTTGTATTATTACATGAGATGTAGAATCAATAGTTATATATACATATATATATAGTATATATAGTATACATCAACATTGCTATTATATTGTTTTATATTATTACATGAGATATAGAATCAATAGCAATATTACAACCAATTAGTCTGAGTGTTCATCCACAGCATCTCGTCCATTCCCAGTTTTTGGGTATACTGTGATGATGATAGTATATGACCTTCAGTGATTTTTGGAAATAGAGTCCACAGCTCCAACCTAATCATTTTTCTCTTAAAACATGTGAAATTGAGAGGAGGGACTGGGAGGGGCAGAGAAAAGGAGATGGTGGCTCTATGCTGCTATTGAAGGCACCCTCTCTATTATGCATGGTCTGGAGCCTCCTTGCAGCTCAGTCAGCGGTCATCACCCACAAAGCTCTCTACTCTCAATGCTCACACCATGGATTTCTGCTTTGGAGACTCCTCAACTCAGCAGCTACAGTCAATGTCTTTGGTCTGAGGTTTCCGGACTTGCTGCCCACCGTCATGATAAATATCCCCTCCTTGTCTATCATGTATCAAGAAAAACTCAACACACCATTTCAGAGACTTGTTCTGATTCCTTCTTGAGCAGAGCTTCTCAGCATTCACCAGGTAAAATGATGGAGGACCTGTGCTACCACTTGTGTAAGAGTTTTTGCAACTGAATCATGGGGGATCTGCTCGGTTCTCTGCCAAGTCCTACAAGGCCTTCCTTCTTTCCTTCCCAGGGGAAAAAAAAAACAAAAACAAAACTTGTCTCTGTCAGTATCTCAACTTTGTCATCAAAAGCTTTCAGTGACTACGAAGGGTTTGAGATTTACCATACATGAAAGCTAAGACAGTAGCCTGTTATCGTTACTCAGGTACTGGAAAAAGACGTAAGCTTCCTGGGCCAAACAAAAATCTTCATCAGACAGTGCTGTCTGAGCAGTTAGTATTGGTTTCCTTTGCCCCTCGCCCAGGTCCTACTGGGGTGTTGGAAAGCAGCCCAGGAGAAGAGTGCATGGACAGTGATGGCATCACAGATGAGTTCTGCAAGCTTAGGGAACCCAAGTGTTTTATAGCAGGCTAGAAGCAGTCCTGCCTACCTTTACCACAGAGTGCAACATTAGCTTTTTATTTTACTGGACAGCGTTGGGACAATTTTTTTCTCATTTCTACATACCTTAGAGACAGTGATTAAAGATACTGCCTTTCTCTGTACTATCTTTTCAAGGATGCCTCAAGTCACATGCCTTTATACCACCTAAAGAGTGACAGAAAAACTCACTGAAACTTGAATTTGTTATAGGGCATTCTCTTATTCTAGATCACATTCAAACTTTGTAGCTTTTTGGATTCCTCAATAAACAGGTTAGGGCACACACCAAAATGAAGTGTGTGTTGCCTGTAAAATCCAAAACCGCCCACTAGATCCTATGCCTCTTTCTTATTGGAGGAGCCAGATGCAACAACTTGACATTCACCTTGGAAAAGTTACCTTCACATTCCACAGACTGTTCGATTCCTAATCATCTCAGGTAACAGACTCTTGAATTTGTATGGAACTTTTTCCCACACCCTGGCCACCATGTATCTTATCAGGAGTTCTGCTTACTTCCTACTTGCTAGGTCCAGTCAGCATGGTTGCTTACGTGCAATGGGTCAGTGTGAAGTCCTATGAAATGGAGAGGTGACTAGGCTTCCTGTGGACTAAAATATGACACAGACCTGAAGAGTTTATGCAGTTGGAGCTTGGACAGTGTAAGTGTGCTGCTGACTGTCAGATGAAACTACTCCCTTGCAAACTCTTCTTTCTCCACTCTCCCTTTAATGTACTCAGGCAACATAACCCCAAACTACTTAAATCTACCACCCTTACTCTCAATACCTGTATCCAAATAGGTAAATGTTGATAAAAAGTGACAAAAATCAAGTTTACTGGATGCACTTCTAATGTATGACCACAGTTCACAAACGGAAATTATGTTCCTTCTCTCCTCCTCATCCCTGCATCTCAGCAATGTTGGACACTGGATGCCTCCTCCTTGAAACACACTCATCTCGAACCATGTCCCAAACTTTGTATTTCCAATTGTTCATTCAGTCTTTCTTCTTGCATGTTTGAAACATATCTCAAATTTAATATGTCCAAAGAAGAGTCATAATCTCTACTCCTACTGGAACTTTCCTAGGCCCTTATCTTTGTCTAATTACTGCATAGCACTACCATCAGCACAGTCATTTCATCCCTACTCTTAGGAACCATCTTTAGTTATTCTCTTTCCCAAGTGCCACAACTAATATTTCAATATATTATATTTATATGTATCTAAAATATACCCAGAATTTCATCACCTCTCACATCCCTCTGTCCTAGTCCAATAAAACCTTATCTCTTGCCAGGACCACTGCAAGAACCTCTTGATACTAGCACTGAAAATTACTTTCTCCAGTAAAATAAAGAGTTTTATTTCTAAAAGTCAGAACTGTATTATTATATATTTTTGTTCTCCTTCCTGAGCTAATGGAAGCTTCTGAGCCCCTGAACCCTGGGATAGTTAATTATTGTTGACTGTTACCCATTTCTTCTAGGCCCATTTGGATATTTCACATATCTTACTTATAATAGCTCATCAAATATAAAATCATACAATCTCAAAAACTTCGGGAGACTTTGCGGACAATCTTAACTGTGGCCTAATCTCTCAGATTATGTTGAGAAGCTCAGAGTATTTAGGAAATTCTTTTATGATGCAGAGCTAATAATCCTGTTCAACCTACAGACACCACCAGGACCCTCTCTGTTCAACGCTCTTTATACTCCTGGAAGTGATGCCCATGTGTCGGAGCGTATGTCATCTCACGTAGCATATCTCTTTTCTGACCACCTGAGCTTGTTAGAGCTCTTCAGTTTTAGATACAACTAAATATTAAAATCTCTGGCTGTACTCATTCTCCCTTCTCACACATCTCAGTTTTATTAAAACTGTGAAAATTTTGTGTAAATTAGGACTTCCTTAGAGTCCTTCTGTATCTCTGACTCAGGTAGTCTATTGAGTTCCAAGTTGTCCCATCAACTCTTCTTTTCCTAACACTAAAAGCAATCCCCCAACACTAGGCAGTGTGGTTTTCAAACACTTCAGCTGGGCCCTGTTGCCAACACTGGTTTCTTTCTAATTTGTGTGAAGTTTCTGACTGCTTATTTTATCTCCACATATGGACTGAATTACATCTTCCCTTAAATGTGTAATTTAAATCACCTTTCCTGCCCAGGAGTTTGTCAGGATTTGGCCACCTGTAGGAACCTAAAGAGATTACATGCTAAAAATACTGAGCTCCATGCCAATCCCAACTTCTGCTCTTAGGCCTGAGGCTGGGTAACTGCATAACTCAACATTTCAGCAAACATTTCTTAACTAATTGAAAGGCACTGTGTGTGTTACCTCTGAGGAATACAGACGTGAATTTTGACCTTCATCCTCCAGGGGCTCACCATCTGGTGAATACATCCGCATTTGACACAACCAGAGGCTGACATGGTACACACCATGGCAGAGGCATCATCTGAGGGCATGGATTGGGATGAGGCTCTCAGAAACCCATGGCAGGTCACATGTGATGATGGGGTTACCAGGGCTGCGGGGCATGTCAGGGAGAGGAAGAACTATCAGCTTCTCCCATGTGAAGACTGGGATGCAATGCTGGAAAAGTAGGTAAAGAACAGTAACAGCACACTTTGAACTTCACATTTCACTGTGGCCCCTATTCTGATTGCAACTGTAACTCGCACAACCTCTGCACAGGAAGGTTTTGCCACCAGGCCTAAAGGCAGGGTGCATGTGGGGGAGCAATTTAAAGTAGAAAACACCTGGCAAAAGAATGCTAATTAGTTGGTTCAAAAAATATTCATTATGTGTCTGTCGAGTAGAGTATAATGCCAAGCATTCAGGATTCACCTTGTGATCACCATTCCTCAGTTTCCCTTTAGGGATCAACATTCCTCCCAGCCAATGTACAGCAAGTGTTGTTCATTTCACTTGGGTGCAGGGGTGAGCAGGTGGCTTCTGTGACCCCAATCAAAATAATGTGTTCTCCTGACTCCAGTGATTGGTTCTGGAATCGGTGTGTTGGGGGTTCCTATGAAAGAGTAGATTCCTATTGGCATTGAAATTGGAAGATAAAATTAACTAGCACAGAGTATGTGCTCAATGATTTTATTTTTAAAGCAACCATTTGTCACTCAAGAAAAGGAGCCTGAGCTGGGCACAGTGGTGCATGCCTGTAATCCAAGAGACTTGAGAGGTCGAGGCAGGAGGATCACAAGTTCAAAGGCAGCCTCGGCAATTTAGCAAGGCCCTAAGCAATCCATGAAAACCTGTCTCAAAATGAAATATTAAACAAAAGGGATGGGGATGTGGCTCAGTGGTTACAAAAAGGAAAAAAGAAAAAAGTCTGAGAATGAAATAACACTATGAGTGATAAAGAGAAACTGGGACCTGATGAAACTCTTTGATCCCTGAATCAACAATCAAGCCTTCCTCAAAACTTTTGTGAATTAAAGACCCATAATTTATAAAGTAGGAAATTCTTAAAATGCAATATAGAATCTCTAGTTCAGGGACCTATCTTCAAACAAGGGTCTACTTGTATCAGTCAGATATTGTCACAATAATGCTGTATAACAAACCATTCCCAAATAAATGGTTTAAAATAGTAATCATTTATTTTTGTTTACATTTCTATGAGGACAGCTGAAATGAACTGAGATCAGGGGTGCAAGTTTCCTGTCGTCTGTGACTTAGTTCCAGATTGCTCATAGTAGAATAGATTCAGGTCTGCTCCATGATTTTTTCCCCTTGATCCTGTTATCAGACAGCAGCTATGCAGATAAAATTCTCAGAGCGATGGTACAAATGTAAGGCTCAACACATGAATACAGTTCAAGCCTCTGCTGCTGCAGCTCCTAACTTTCTTTCAGACAAGAAAGTTAGGCCCAAAGTCTTGATGCAGGGACATGTATTTAAGTTATGTGGCCCCAAAGCAAAATTCACATGGCCAAATCCAATATCAATGGTAATGAAACTCTTCATAAGAATGTGAGTAGTTTTTTTCTTAAAAATTATCTCTTGATGCAATATTTTCCCTAAGTACACAGAAATTTATCAAGAACTAGAAAATATTTCAGAAAAATAAGAGTTCTTCTAGAGGCCACCATGAGTAGGTCCCTATTGCATACTAATGCCTTAAACACAAAGTGATAATTCTCTAATGTAAAAGTGACACTGGGTCATAAAACCAAATGACAAAGTCTATTAGGAGGCTAGAAGTACTGAACTGTAATTTTCTAGGAGAAAATCTGTACATTGAAAAGCAAGAGGCCTTGGAGCTCAATTTTTATAAGCATTATATTTAAGCAGGTGGAGAAGCCCCCAACTGAGAAGAAAGAGAAACAGTAATTAGGGGACCAAGGGGCTCATGGGGAGAAACTATTGGGAGAAAAAGATCACTGTGCAAATGAAAACCACATTAAGATATCACCTTACACCAGTCAGAATGGCAAAGATGAAGAAAATAAACAACAATAGATGCTGGAGGGGCTGTGGAGAGATAGGCACACTAACACACTGTTGGTGGAGCTGCAGACTGGTACAGCCCCTCTGGAAAGCAGTATGGAGAATCCTCAAAAAATTAGGGATGAGTCCACCATGTGACCCTGCTGTTCCACTCCTGGGTATCTTTCCAGGGGACTTAGAATCAGCACATTACAGTGACACAGCAATATTGATGTTCATAGCAGCACAATTTACTATTGCTAGGCTATGGAAACAACCCCGATGTCCCTCCCTGGAAGAATGGATCCAAAAACTGTGGTACATTTATACCATGGAATATTACACAGCAATTAGAAACAATGATATTGCAGCCTTCGAGGGTAAATGGATGGTTATGGAACAGATCATGATGAGTAAAATCAGCTTAACCCAGAGATCTAAGGGTCGATTGTCTCCACTCATCTGTGGAGGTGGGGACTAGACCCTGGACAATGAGAAAGTTGGTCTAGTAACATGAGTTAAATCCAGATAAGATGTAATGCTTTACAATCTAATACTTTTTTTAGAGTTATAATGGGAAAGGGAAGGGAGGAATAAGGGAGAGTAAATTGGGGGGGGCACTCCTGGGGATAATTGCAATATCCAGAATATATACACATTTTATACACATTTTATATTATTTTGTTAAAATCTTGTAAGGTTGCTCAAAAATAAAAATAAAAAAAAGATCACTGTGAAACATTGAAGTAGTTGTCAAAAATTAAAGTATTATGGACTTTGAAATACTCAGGAAGAATAAAAACTCAGGAAATGACATCCTTAGTGTCTGAAATGTGGGTTGTTAATAACCTTTAAGAGAATGGCTACGTAGTGAACTGGGGTCAAAAAACAAATTATAAAGCACAGGAAGGAAGATTGCAATAAGGCAAGTGAAGAGCCATTAGTAACGTTTTAGAGCATATCCCCCCTGGACATTTTATTTTCTTCTCTTACGAAAACTCTGTATTTTACTTTTAAAATTATATTATAAATATGCTTATGTCATTAAAAATTATTTATAAAAATACTATCTGTGTTTCAAATATAGCATATCATTATATTTGTGTCATGAAACTTTTTTGAGCATTTTCTTATGGAAAGGCAATTACATTTTCTTTGTCCCACTAATATGCAAAACACTATCACATATGCTTCATTAAATAGTAGCCCACATTTCTGTAATTTCTTTAGGAAAGATCACTGGAGAGTTAATTATTGGATCATGGTTTATAAATTTATTAAAGACTCAACACATCATAAAATTTCTGAAACAAGGAAAATCCTTCAAGTGTTCTTCATTAGTACTGACCACTCTGAATTTTAAAATTTGTTTTATTGAGTATGAAAAATCAAATTCACTTTTGTAACCTACTCTAGTGTATTGCTATAATTTTATTTAAAATTTTAATTATAATTTGTTTTTAAATTTTCTTCTTTGATAATTGTGTTTTTGACCATTTTGCGCTGAACAATACAGAAGTTTCTTTCAGTAATTTACAAGATATATTGCATATGCCTTAAAGATATTCCCCCTTGTCATATTTTCTAGCAAACTTTGAATATGTGCATTCATCAGCTGTTGCTTTAGTAATGCTGCATAATGAATAGCCTCTATACTAAGTGGTTTAACTACTTCTTATATATATATAAGTGCTAGCAAGTGGTAGCACTCTTCCTTTCACTTCTGCTAGTGTTTCAGTATGGAATCATATTATAAGCTCAAGATCAATTGAGCAAGGAAATGTACTTTGCCTGCTTTCATAGGAGGTACTCCTAAATCATATGACAAAAAATATGGACATTATATCATGGAGGGTGGAGTAAAAGAATGGGAGATCTATTATGCTCCATCAGAGTTGTTTTTTTTTTTTTAACTTGTTTTCGGGCTTACGGTTAAGTGTGAACATTTTAATGAGGGCCAATCTTCTATCTTGTGAATTCATCCACCATGTTTATGCATTTTAAAATGAAATTCTTTGCACTATTATAAAAATTATAGGTTTTATTTCTCTTTAAAATAATGTTTAGTAAGTAGAAAACCTACATAAGGATTTCAAGGTTATTGACTATTTTAGTCAATGTCCAATATTAAATTAATATAGTCTAGTAAGGATGTATAATTTGTGTATATATATATGTATATATATATATCACTTCCTGTTACAATCTCACTTATGAAATAGATGAGAATTTTTGTAACTGTATTATGTATATTGAAGAAAATAAGTATTTTCAGCAAAATAAAAGAATTTATGATTATTCCTTTCTATAAATAAAATTATTCGAATCTCATGTTCTTACTTTTTTGATTCCTTTTAATGCCTCATAAAATTTTGATGTTCACAGGATTATTTTTGCCTTAAAATGTGTTTCTATGGAAATCTCAAAAAAGATGATAAGGAGCTGGAGCAGTGGCTTAGCTGCTGTGGCACTTGCCCAGCATACACATGGACAGGGATTTGAATCCCAGCACCACGTACACAAGAAAGTGTCAGAGCAAAGAAAACCACATGAAAAACTAAATAAAATTGATTCTCTCTTTCTTTCTCTCTCTCTTTCTCTCACTGTTCTTCTCTCAAAGAAAAAGAAGAAAGAAAGAAAGAAAAATGTAAACTCAAGGTTGCCATACTGCCACAAACCAAAATTTAGTTGGTTTTCAAGTAAAGTTTTGTTTCCTACACTGTCCATGTCATTTGTCTGCAGAAAAGTGTTGGTCTTTGAAAACCCATTTTGGAATGTGCAATTGCTTGAGCATTGCCAGGTAATGTCTACACCATTTCTCTTGCTCATCTTCATGATCCTAAAGGCTTTTTAACTCTTGTGTGTTGCTTTTAAAAAGAAAATGGTATAGGTTTGTTCTCTAGCTTTTGTCAGAGACCAAGAGACCAAGTGTAATTTTGAGATGTTTTACCTCAGGTAAAATCAATTTTGAGAACTAGAATTTTTGCTCAAGTGGTACTTAACTGTGAAATAAATTTTTACTTTATGTTAGAGAATATTAAGCTCTACCAATGGGCAAATTAACCCTTTGTGTTAGTCAGCCTTGCATCACTGTGACAAAATACCTGAAAGAAATCAACTTACCAGAGGAAAAACTTAATTTGGTTCTGGGTTTCAGAGCTTTCACCTCATGGTCACTTCATCTAGTTGCTTTTGAGACTGTAGCAAAGCAGTGCTTCATGAAGTATTTCAGAAGCACAAGGGAACACAGCTGCATTGGGACCAAACCTTCAGTATAGGAGCTTCCAGAAGATACTTAAGATTCAATCCAGAACATTGCTACTCTTTTTCTTTTAGATAACGTTTACTACATTACCTAATGCTACTGAGGTAGAGACTTGTCTACTGTGTCTTCTGATAGTATATCAACACTGGAGAGAACAAAAGCAACAGTGCAATTGAAGTCTGCAGCCTACAATCCCATATGTACCCCTTTGAAATGGTTTATGTGTTGGAAGTGTGGTCCCCAATGCAGCAAGGTTCAGAAGGGGGCTTGTAGACAATAATTGGATCACAAGGACTCTGACTTCATTGATGGGTTAATGCATTTGATAGCCGGATAGACCACTAGGAAATGGGACTTGGTTGGAAGAAGTCAGTTACTGGATGTGTGCCCTTGCAGACTATATCTGTTCCTGGTCGCTTTCTCCTGTTCCCCTCTGTCTCTCTTTTATTCCTGTCTACCATGAGGTGAGCAGCTTTCCTCGACCACACTTTTCCACCATGATGATCTGTCTTACCTCAGGACCAAAGGAATGGAGCCAGCTGACCATGGACTGAGTCCTCTTAAGCCATACGCCAAAAGAAACTGCTCCTCTACATTGCTCTTGTCCGGTGTTTTGGTCACAGCAATGCAGAGCTGACTAACACACCCTTCTCTCAAGCTTTGATCTTTATACACACTCACCATTTGTTTGCATGGGGATCATTGTAATTTTTCAAAGTCTACGAATCCTTAAGAAGCACCTACAGAGTGCCGGGCACTATACTTGCCACTGGGGACAGACGAGTGAATGAAGAAGACGCAATCCCTTCCCCACATTTAACTTTCATTTCATACAAAGTTAAAGTGGTGCTGAGAAAACACTTTACTAGTGTTGTCATAGGAGATACCTCTGAAGGGGTGATGCTTAGTGACATCAGCTGTTATGGTTTAGATGTGAAGAAGCTCACATGAAGAATGTTCAGAGGTGGCATAATGAGGTTATGAGAACTATAATCTAATTATCGGATTAATGACATGGATTAGCTGAGTGCTAATCGTAGGCAGGGAGGGTGTGGCTGGGGGAGGTAGATCACTTGGGGGGGATGTGGTTTATATTTTATCCCTGGTGAGCACAGTTCTCGCTCTCCTTCCTGCCTGCCACATCCTGAGCTGTTTTCCTCTGCCACGCCCTTCCACCATGATGTTCTGCCTCCCTTTGGGCCCTTTGAGCTGTGGAATCTGCTGACCATGGACTAAACCTCTGAAACATTGAGCCAAAATAAATTCTTCCTCCTCTAACTGTTCTTGTCAGCCTTGGTCACAGCCTTCATACAGGAAGTAATCAGTACTTCCACAATGCTTCATTTCAGTAAGAAACGGCACTAGCTGAATGGTGGATTTTACAGCTACTACCCAATGCCAGCAGCACCTGTGTCCAGATATATTCTTAGTGAGTTCTGTGCTCATGGAGAGAAACGGCAAGTTCTTAAAGGTCACCAGGTAGAAGAATGAATGCCAGGGCTTAGACAAAGTGGGAATTACTCAAAGTGCCAAAAAAGTCCCATCTCACATGACCCTTCACAGATTATCCTTTTGAGAAAAATCTACCCTATTGGGTCATGGAGATGAATAAGCTCTTTTCCAAGCCTGAAGTTCTATAGCTCTATAGGATGAACGGAAATGGTACACAGGTCAGAGGAAGCAATGAGCAATACCCCTTGACATTTTTATAATTTACATTGTACAATGTGGATTGTATGCCTTATAAAATAGCCCATTTATTTTCAGTTAGTATCGTTCATGCATGTGCAACATTTGAAATTCCCAATGATTTGATGGCATCAGTATGATGATCCACATATTACTGATGAAAAATTAAAGCTCAGAGGAATAAGTGACTAATATAAAATTTCAAGTTGGGAGTAGCATAATAAGAATTGCACCCAGGTTCTTTGAGTCTATATGAGCTGCCCTTCCTACACTATCACATATTCACATAAGATGAGCTATCTAACTCTTGTGTTTATGATATGTATGGTAAAGCAAACAGAGAAGGAAATAAAGCCATAACCTGTTACTTATTCCTGACAAAGGGAGGAAATTCAAACATTCTGCAGAGATACACACTTCCTCAGGAACTGAAGAAAAGATGGATTCCTTTTAAAAGGACACAGGATGACATATTATATAGTAACTTTAAATATTATAAAATGTGAATAAAAAGTGATAAAATAACCTGCTTCTCAATGTTCAATTTTTGTGCAATAGGAGGCTTTTTTTGAGGAATCAAAACTGGTCTACACATCCCTTTAATGGAGGGATAGTGCTTTGGCAATTTGAAAAATAACAGCCTCAGATATCAGGTTTTTTACATGTGCAACTTGTAGGAGTTGATCAGTAATAGTATGGATGGATTTTCTAGCTATGATTGTAGCATCAGTGTGGTTAAAATGAGAACATTCTGAGCTTGAGACATCAGAAGTACAACAGGGGAGTGGTTACAAACCTGACACTGTGTGTGCTAGTCTTGTGCTTTCACTACCTGCAGGTCTACCCGACCCACTTGAGCAAGGGAATTAGCACCTGGGGAATATGTAACCCTGCTAAAATGTAGAATCACAAAGCAAAGAACAGCAGTTGAACATGTTGGCTCATGGCAAACTGCTCCTCCTTTTACATGGGAGATCTGGGGTCTAACATAAAAACTGCCAGTTTATCTCACAAAAAGAAGTGGACATTTGAACTATGCTATGCTCCTTGCAAAAATACCACTGATAGAATTCTTCTTTAAAAGGTGTATTAATTTGGCAGTATTAATATTTCCATTTCAAATCAAGTGTCTATATAGGGCAATCTTACTCCTCTGCTGAAATGTTTTGTAAACATGAAGTGTGATTACATTGATTTGACGTTTTCTCCACAATATGTTTAACATATACACAAGTGAGAGGATTTTTAAGTTGATTCACATAAGCTATATTACTAATAACATCTTCCCAGCATTTAGCGTGTCTGCAGAGTCTCAATCCCAACACACATTGTCAACTGAAATAATAAATAAAGCTTCCCCCACTGTAGCAATTCTCTGCTAACTAAACATTTTGACTCTTCTTTGTTTATACTGTGTTAAATTGCCTGTCTTACACTTGGGCATTTTCCACCCTCTCTAATGGCCCCACATCAGTTGTAGAACCAGGTTGGATCATTTTACTGTCTCCTTAACCTCAGGTTTCCAACTTCTTCCTGAATTAAAGTTACATTTTTTAAAACCCTCAGAAACGTATGACACTCACAGATATGTCCTCTCTGCACAAAGAGGCAGGCTTACACTGAGGCATATGAAGCGTCTGAGACTCAATGGCACCATCTGTGGGGATTTACCTGAATCCCACTCCTAGGTAAGACATTATCAGTGGTTGTTGATAGAATATAAGAGTACAAATGTTTAGGATCCAAGTTAGATTTAAATCAATGTAATCTTGTTATGTAAATATTAAATAATTCATAAGTAAGTTTTAAGATATCTTAAGAAGATAGTAAGGAGAGGAAAGAATTCTGCTTCTGGTTAGGAAGGAAAAGGTGTTATGAGGTTTACCCTGTCACAAAACAAATATCACACTGATAAAAAGATATCATAAAACCGTTTTCTAGCATTGGACAACAGAAATCAAAGTGTAGTGGTACCTGAAAAACAAGGTGTATGCCAAGCAAACCCTACGTTGGCGACTGCAGGCACAGGAAAGCTGGCATGTGCCAACCAATGAAAACAGAAGAGAGCTTTGCTAAGCTGAGAGAGAAAAGAATCCCAGGCCTTTGAGTCAGATGAAATCTTTTGTGTTGGAATATGAGAGGAGGAGGTGCCAGAGTAGCCCTGGAGTCCCCACAGAGGTTTCTCTTCAATTCCTGTGGTCTACACTGAGCCTGCACAGGTAAGACTATGTGATGCCCAGAGGAGGGTAGCAACCGTGATGGAAACTGCACAGAGATAAAGGGATCATACAGTGCTCACAGAGGCAGGGACTCCAGTCCAGCCACAGTAGAAAGATGTCGCCAAGCAACTTAGACATTTAGTGTGAACTCAGGAAAGACAAGGCTTTGGAAACCAGAAGGATGCTCTAGAGAAAGGAAGAAGCTCTACGGAAAAGGACAAACCAAACTCAGGTCTGCTTTAAAGAGGATAAGATCAAGAGGATTTCTCAGTGATTAAATCAAAACTTAATCAGAGGAATAGACAGAAGGAGGAGGGATGAGATATGGAAAGTTCGTGGAATGAATTAGACTTAACTTTCCTGTGTTCAAATATGAACACATCATAGTGAATCTCATCAACAAGACAGTAACTTTAAAAATTTATTAGCAAATAACAGAAAAATCAGTAGAATAGTGGGAAGAGAACAGCAGGTGGGAGGAAGGGAGGAGAAGGGGAAAGGGGACTGAATAAGAACAAGTCATACTCCATGCTTTTATAATTGTGTCATTGTATATTCTACTGTCATGTACATCTAAAAAGAACCAAGAAAGACATAAATGCACTAATATGATAAAAAACACTTAACACTTTGTCAAGGTAGACAACTACCCCATACTGTACAACAAAGCATCCTCAAAATTCAGCACGCAGAAAAAAAATAAGTATTTAAATAGAAACCAAAAAAAAAAATGAGACCAACAATCAAGAGAACAAAATAGGCTATAGAAACAGACCCTGAAATGACCACAGTGTTGTAATTAGCAGACAGAATGTTTAAACTCATAATCACATTCAATGATTTAATAGAAATATGAAAATAATGAGATGACAAAGCAAATGTCATCAGGGTAATACTATAAATAGAAGTGATATCAGAATTCTAGAGTAGGATAATATAATATCTAAGTGATAAAAAGGCACAAGGTGGGATTACAAATAGATTGCGGGAGTTCCAGTTGCAGACTGGTAGCATGGACTTATTCCTCAAGGAAACAAAGTGTTATAGTCAGCTGCATTACCCAACAAGAATAATTCGAGGAAAAAAGTTTATTTGGGGCTCATTGTTTCAGGAATCTCAGTCTGTAGATGACCAACTTTGTGCCTGAGATGAGGCAGAACATCATGGTGGAAGCCCATGGTGGAGGAAAGCAACTGAGAACAGTGCACCAGGAAGCTGAGAGAGAACTCTCCTCACCACACAAAATATGAATCTGCAGGCACACCCCCAAAGACCCGCCTCTGCCAGCCACACCCTAGCTGCCTACAGCTACCACCCGTTTAATCAGGGAATTACTGCACTGATAGATTTTTATTATTATTATTTTTTTGAACAACCTTACAAGATTTTAACAAAATAATATAAAATGTGTATAAAATGTGTAAATATTCTG